>PHNY01013850.1:3919-14668 GCA_003724115.2 Anethum foeniculum
TAATAGTATTTTTGTATTCACTTCCACTGGTGGGAAAGTTGATCACTCAATTAATTGTGGTGGTGCGCCTTATGTGTATCGTTTAAACGGACAAAATCATCACCTTTTTGGCTCCCTCATACCAGAGGAAGGTGATGATCCCAAATTCTGTCAGTTGTATATTTATGACACTGTGAATGAACTGGGAAATCGTCTAAAGTGGGTAAAAGTTGAAGATGGAGACACAGTAGATGCTGAGATTGTTGATGGTTTGATGAAGATGTTGGATGAAACGAATGAATTGGTCAAAGAATTTCGGACTGCAAGGGACCGTTTTGAAAAAGTTGGTATTCAAGATTTGGAAATTGTTCTCAAAGTTTCCCGGGCTGATAGTGGTCGTGACAATCATGTCAGTACATCAGATGAAGTTGCTGGCATAATGGTTGGTGACCTTGACGAAACAGATGGCTCACGGGATATTGTTATTCATTCAAAAATTAGGGGCCTTGAAAGGATATCTGATATTCATCCGAAATTAATGGCATTACAATATCCACTTCTATTTCCTCATGGTGGTGACGGATTTCATAAAAAAATACCCTTTGGAAAGACAGATAAAGATTCAACGAAGAAGAGGGAGATGATATCAATGAAGGAGTATTACTCATACAAATTCCAAGTTAGAACAAATGAAGGTACAAATTTGTCACCAATTTTTTTTTATGGTTGTGTTTCTTTGGTATTTAATATTTTGAAACAAATTAGTTGTTAATTTTTTTTTGGCCTTAATATATTTAAAAATTTACATTTTTGTTCACAGGAATCACCCCTCGGCTTGGTGGACGCCTTTACCAACAGTATATTGTTGATGCATTTTCCACCATTGAACAAGCAAGGCTTTGGTGGTTCCGTACAAATCAGAGTATGCTCCGTAGTGATTTGTATAGCAATATACGTGACTCTTTACAATCAGGTAATTCTGATAGTACCAACCTGGGGAAGAGTTTCATATTACCGGCAGGATTTGTTGGTTCACGAAGATACATGCAACAGAACTTCCAAGATGCACTGGCTGTTTGTCGATACATTGGTCATCCCGACATTTTCTTGACGATGACTACGAATCCCCTTTGGGATGAAATAATTCAAATGATGAAACATATACCGGAATGTTCCCCACAGAATTCCCCTGATGTCATTGCACGTGTTTTCAAGTTAAAACTTGACCAAATAGTAGACGACATCAAGACCAAAAAATATTTTGGTGTGTGCGTAGGAGGTATTTCTTTCAGTTCAGTTATATTTAAATAGTGCAAATATTTCCAGTTATAACTATCACTAACTTCATTTTCTGCACAGTAATGTACGTTGTTGAATTTCAAAAACGCGGTCTGCCCCATATCCATATGTTAATATGGTTGGATTCTTCTTCAAAACAGAATCTTCAGGCCAATGTTGATAAATATGTTTCTGCAGAGATCCCTCATCCTGATGCAGACCCTGTAGGTTATGCTGCAGTCAAAAGCCATATGATGCATGGCCCATGTGGTACCGAATTCCCAAAGTCTAAATGCATGAAGCAGCACAAGTGTATAAGACACTTTCCTAAAAAAGTAAGGTTTTGTTGTAATTTAATCTTAATTTTAGTATTTTTACCAAAAGGATAAACATAATTTTAGTAGTCCTCTGCACCTTATTGAACTTAATCTTGAACGTAGGTACTCTCCAAGCACAATATTTGATCAATCTGGATTTCCAATATATAAACGTCGGAAAACGAAATTTACAGTTACGAAGGGGAAAGCGATTATGGTCAATCAATGGGTTGTGCCTTATAATCGAGATTTATTGATCAAATATCAGTGTCATATTAACGTTGAGATATGCTGTCATGCACGCAGTCTAAAATACCTTTTTAAGTACTGCCTTAAAGGACATGATAGAGCGACAGTTGAAATTAGAGGAAAGAAAAGAAGGAATGATAATGGAGAACAAATGGATGAATGTGAAGATGAAATTCAGTCATTCTTTGATGGGAGATACATTTGTGCAGCTGAGGCCGCATACCGCATATTTGGTTTTAATATTCATTATAGGTCTGTTTCAATGTTGCGCCTTTTATTTCATTTACCTTGGAAAAAGAATTGCACTTTTCGGTCAAATGAGCCTTTAGTAAAGGTTGCTGCTCGAGAGAAGGACAAACTTACTCAATTAAAAGCTTTCTTTGTTTTGAATGAAAAAGATAGTAATGCGAGAAAGTACCTGTATGATGAGATACCTCAGTACTACGTTTGGAATGAAAGTGATCGAATGTGGAACTTAAGAAAGAGAGGCAAACAAATTGGTCGATTATCTTATTGGTACGAGGTGCTACTTCTTTTGATTTTTTGCGGACTGTTGATTGGAAGTTATTCCATAATTTCCATGAAGCTTACAAAGAGTACGGCCTTCTTGATGATGACAGAGAGTGGCATGAAGTCATTCAACAGTGTGCCACATGTGGCTTTCCACCGCAAATCCGACAATTATTTGTCAACATTATGGTCAATTGCAGAGTTAGTGATCTAAATTTGCTGTGGAACCGTCACTGGAAAGAGATGACAGACGACATTCTTCTTAATCAGCGCAAACTCACAGGAAATCAATTTCTCATCCTTAATGGCAAACAACTTGAATTTTTTACTCTTGCAGGTATATTGGTTTTTCTTATATTCAATTCTCATTTACTCTGTAATTTTTAATTGTAATTTCAATTAATTGATGCGATGTGCATTTGCAGAGATTCATAAGTTGTTGAAGTCAATTGGAAAATCACTTAAAGATTTTGACGAAATGCCTCAACCACCAAACACATATCTGGATTTTAGTGACAATAATTTGATAATAGAAGAGAGAAGTTACGACATTGCAGAAATGGAGAAGGAACATGCAGACCTGATATCTCACTGTAATGAAGAACAATTGGCAGTATTCCACTCTGTAATGGAATCGGTTACAAACAAAAAAGGAGGATTATTTTTTGTATACGGTAGCGGAGGTTGTGATAAGACTTACTTGTGGAGAACAATAATTTCGAAACTAAGGTCGGAAAGTCAAATTGTTCTTCCTGTGGCATCATCCGGAATTGCAGCGACCCTAATGCCAGGGGGGCGCACAGCTCATTCAAGGTTCAAAATTCCCATTCTACTTGATGATTTTTCTATGTGTGGGATATCACATAAATCCGATATAGCTGAATTGATAAAAAGTACCAGCTTGATCATTTGGGATGAAGCACCGATGCAACATCGCTATTCATTCGAATGCCTTGACCGTTCACTACGCGACATAATAAAAGCTGTCCATCCAGAGCGCTTCCATATGCCTTTCGGAGGTATTACTGTAGTATTAGGTGGCGATTTCCGACAAATTCTCCCGGTGATTCCACAAGGAAGTCGTGGTCAAATTGTGTCTGCATGTATCACCAAATCAAAACTATGGAAATTTGCCACTGTTTTTAAACTTATCCACAACATGCGCATCAGTAAAGGAAAAACTGAAGATGAAGTACAATCAATGTCGGACTTTGCAAACTGGGTTTTGGATATTGGTGATGGAAAGATTTCTTCTTCCTCTCCAACATGTACTACTCTTCTGGAAGATGAAATATGTATTCCTAAAAATTTTTGCAATCTACAAGGTACCAACTCTGTTGATGAGATGATTGAAAGCACCTACCCAGATTTTAAGAAAAATTTCCAAGATGTGGAATACTTGAGTGAGAGAGCTATACTCAGTCCAACTAACCAAACCGTTGGACATGTTAACAGTGCCATTGTTGACACAATTCCAGGTGAAATGTTTTCTTATTTTAGTATTGATACTGCAGAAGATTTCCCTGGCTCTCAAACTGATCAGATGATATCTTTTCCACCTGAGTACCTCAACTCAATAAACATACCAGGTCTTGCTCTTCATGAACTGAAACTGAAAATTGGAGTCGTAGTGATGTTAATGCGGAATTTGAATCAGACGTTGGGGCTGTGTAATGGAACACGAATGATCTTGACAAAGTGTCTTAAGTATTGTGTGCAGTGTGAAGTTATATCAGGAACATACAAAGGTACAAAGCATTTCATTCCTAGGATGGAACTCTCTCCAACCGAAACCCGGTTACCATTCAAACTTTATCGCAAACAAATGCCTTTGCAGATTTTCTACGCAATGACGATTAATAAATCGCAAGGATAATCTCTCCAGAAAGTGGGTTTATATTTACCGAAAGGAGTTTTTACTCATGGCCAAGTATATGTTGCTGTAGCAGGGTGACATCTCCTGAAGGGTTGAAATTTTTCATAAATGATGAATTGGGTAACCCAACTGATATAACTCAAAATATTGTGTACAAGGAAGTGTTCTACAATGTACTTTAGTTTGTGAATTTATTGAAAGGTTAATATTAATAACCTGTCAAGTTGTAATCTATGTACCCTTTTTCGACATAATGTAAGAAATATAAATTTTGTTAACATATTTTCACTCATTTTCAGTTCCTTTAATAACAAACAATGTTCTACAGTAAGTAAACAAAAGTATATTTTCTTTACTAACCTGTGAGGTTGTAAACATTGTTCAATTACTTTACCATGACTTAATGACACGTATTACTTGGTTTAACTAAGATAAATTTAAATAATATTTAAGTACAATAATTGAGGACATTGTAAGTAAGATACTTACTAACCACACTTATCCATATCTTCATTTACATAAGTTTAAGATCTATCTACCAGGTATGTTTCTCCTTCCTCCCATTTATGTTTACAAAATAGTTACGGTAGGCTACTATAAGTTGTTGATGTTTCAGGTATAATGTATTTCTACAAGTACGATACTTTAATGAACTTGAATGACTCTATCAAAGAGTGGAACATACGTGTTCGGGCACAGTCAATTTGGAAGGGTATTAATCGGGAGACTGGAGAGTTTTGAGGATGGATGACTATGTAAGAAACTCATATGCAAAGTCCATTTTTAGTAGATATTTAGTTTGTTGTTTACTTAACTCATATGCACACATACTGTATTTATTGTAGAGTGAAAGGATTCATGCTTTCATAATTCCTGAGATTGGAGAAAAATTTGAGAAAGATTTTGTTGAAGGTGTTATTTATACAGTGAAGAATTTCACAGTTAAGTACTATATGGGTGATGAAACAAACTGACCTACTCGAAATGAGAAGCACATCTATTTCACCAATGATACTGAGCTCCAAAAAGATGAAACCGATGGGTTAACCATTCCACAGTATAGTTTTGATTTGTTTAGGTTGGAAGATTTGGAAGCAATGAAAGTTGACAACCGGTTTTTGACAGGTATTTCACTTCTAATGATAAATTATAAGTTACTGACTATTCCTAAATTGTGTATAAAGATGTTTACTTGATGTTCCATTAGATGTGGTGGCTGTAATACTTGATGTTCAACCAAAGACCATCTACATTAAAGATTCAAAGGAGAAATCACATGTCCTTTTCTCAATCACAGATGGAAAGTATACTTCCTCCCTTGCATTTATTGAATTTTGGACAGAAATTTTTATAAAAGCAATTACTGCACTCATTATCATACTTAATCTGAGTTTTTTTTAAAATAATAGGAAAGTAATCAATGTCACCTTCTTCAATGAGTTTGGAAATTCTTTCCTAAATGCAATGGGAAAAGTAGTTGACAAAACAGTTATAATAAGTATATCCTGTGCCAAAGTTAGTGATTGGAAAGGTATTATCCTATCTGTCCAAATTTCCCAACAACACAGAATTCCAACATAAACAGATGGCAAAAATATGAAAATGCAGGTTCTCTATACTTGACAAACTTTCCATCCACCAGATTTTACCTGAATGCTGATCATTACAGCGTTATAATGATTCGTGAAAGGTTGTAATGATTCCAACTTTGTGATATGAAATTAGAAAAGTACTTCACTCACTATATTACTTCAATTCCTCTATCTACTATATAATAAAATGTTTTGTTGTATTAGACTAAACGATCCAAATTTCTATTCAATGGATATTGACGAAGAAGAGACGCTGAAGTTTCAATATTCAAAGTGGATGATATTCGGAAGTTGACAGATGATTACATCGAGGTACCAAATGTGTAACAGTTCAGTACCAAATATTGAATTTTGTTAGACTATGTACTGACTGTCATATACTGTTCAAATTATAGAAAAAAGTGTTTTGCGAAATGATGGTTAAAAAAGTTGATGAAAAAATGAGTTGGTACATTCCGGTATGTACTCACTGCGATATAGAAATAACAGAGGTTGATAAGAAGTTCAAATGTCCAACTCCAGAATGTGCCAAGGTTTACCCCTATCCGGATAGAAGGTTAATATTCATTAAACTCTGTTCCTCTTACATATGTACTTTCACAAAGTATATTTTAACAACTTTGTAAACATACTTCCATCAGGTTCCAACTTTATACGCTTTGCGGGGATGAAACCGGGACTATTCCTGTTGTGTGGCCAGACGATGAGATATGCCGTATCACTGGGAAAACAGTTTATGATGTGGAAGTTGATGAACCAGATGTTGACACAATGCAATAATTCCCAAAAATGCTTAAGTTTTGTGAGAAGAAGACTTACAAATTTGGCTTGGTCATTAGTAAAACTAATGTCAAAGAAGGATCAAATGTGTATAAAGCTTCACAAATATCTGAAGTTGAGATATCTGCAAGTCATTCACCATCTCGGAACCAAAGCTTAAAGGCAACAGCAACAGAGATGACATTTGTAAGTCATAAATAATTGTCAACTTTCAGTAACTTTTATTAACTATTGTTTAAATTTGTAGGAAAGTGATGCACATGAAACAAAATTGAAGGACAATACACCTCCAACAGCAAAATCCACGAACAAAAGCAAAACTAGGATTATTATGGCAGAAGGAAATTCACAACAAGGGAATAGCAAGTTGCCAAAGCTTAGAAGCATTAAGAAGGAGAAACAGTAAATGTGCTTTGCCAACCATTACTGTGTTATTTTGTAACCTATAATTTTCCTCTGACAACCATTTTCTGTAATGAAACTTTTCAGTAGTATAACTATATGAAGAAAGTACAACTCAGAGTTTGGCAATTGTTCAACTCCAAAATATAGTAGATTATATGAATTCTCAAATTACAAACTGGAATTATAAAAAATCCAATTCCACATTTCACTACTATATTCAGAAAGTACAATTTTACAATATGAGAAAACAGAAACCATAAGCATTTTCACTGATTCACTAATAATAACTTACAATAAAACTATTCCATAGCAAGAAAACCAATGTTATGCTGCCAAATTTTCAAAACTGATGAAGCTAGGTACTCATTTTCAAACAATGACAGCCAACTACCACATTTAATGTAACCTCACTTTAAGTACCATTACAGCACACATCCAAATTATTGCACTTGCATACCAATCCTAAGGAAAGTTGCAAACAGATTAAAAATGTCCACAAATACTTGTGAAACCTTAAGAAAAGTGCAGAAAGGGAGAACTAATTGGAAGGTGAAAGTCAGAGTTATAAGAGAATGGAGAGGAGTTAGTTTCACAGGGGAAGTTTTTAAAGGCTGGAACCTTTTGCTTCTTGATGCTAAGGTACATATTTTCTTACCTATACATCCATGGCATATACAACTGATAACAACTATTTTAAATTTAATTTCCATCCATTTATAGAAATGTAGAATGCAAGCATTTGTACCTGCATCCCTGGCAGAAAGAATGAGAAGAATAATAGACCTGGGGAAACTGTATTT
The DNA here is from genome assembly GCA_003724115.2 of Anethum foeniculum. Lineage (NCBI taxonomy): Eukaryota > Viridiplantae > Streptophyta > Magnoliopsida > Apiales > Apiaceae > Anethum > Anethum foeniculum. Next base: position 11,706 of record PHNY01013850.1, read on the forward strand.
GGTCAGAAATTTTGAGGTTAAGGAATATTTGGATAAGGACAAATTCAGACCTGTTCAAATGGACAGACAAATAGTCTTCACTGTTGATACTAAAGTCAGAGAAATAGATGAATCTGAAATTTTCATTCCACAGAACACGTTTGATTTCTATGAATTTGCAGACCTCATGAAGATGTCTAAGCAATATCACTACTTAGTAGGTAAAATAACAAACTGCTACTTTTACATTTTTGGTAATACTTACTACTTCCCTCAGTATGACCAATGTATGTGTTTATATTAGATGTTGTAGGCTTTGTTCAGAGAAATGACAAGGTAGCAGTGAGAGAATCACAACAGGGCAAAACTTTCATTAAATTCAAACTTAATGATGGAAGGTAAATATTTAGAGTATGGATATCATATTTACATTTCCCTACATTAACTAATTTTTGAAACTCTACGGTACATGAAGCAAAAAGATCAGTGTGACTTTCTGGAATACCTTTGCAACTCAGTTTGAAAATGCCATGAAAGATGTATTAGAGGAACCCATGATCCTCATTATTGCAAGTGGAAGGGTCAGCATGTGGCATGGTACAAATATTAGTACTCCTAATATAATACATGTCCTGTTTATAACATAATATTTTCTCCCAGATAATTTACCTTTACTAATTCTTTCAGGTGAAATTGATATATGCAATTACTCACCAATACAGTTCTTTTTGAACTATGAACATCACAGTGTCATTCAACTACGTAAATTGTAAGCTCATCATTGAATTAAAATTATTGGATAAAAACTCGGTTTCACATTCTTTATCTACTACTATAGTAATCATTGTTCTATTAGGTTAAAAGAACCAAACTTCGCACAAGGACAGTTCTGTACTAGGAAGAAAACTTACACACACTGTACGGCGGAAGTTATCAACACATTGGGTAATGAATTCATACAGGTAAATACATTACATACTATAAACAAGTTCATGTTCATTACAAACTATAAGGCTTCACACAAGTTTTATATAGATTATGTAATTATATACATAGTACATACTAAAAATGATTAACATGTTTGGTAGGATGAAGTTATTTGCAAAGCAACACTAAACTATGTTGATGAAACTAAGAATTGGAAGATTTGGATCTGCACCTCATGCTATAAGGAAGTTCAATTGGATGGTGAAAACTATTATTGCAAAAAATGTAAACGATTCGTTCCATACCCAAGCAAAAGGTAGATAATCCTTTCTTTACTTTAAATTTTGAAATATATAAAGATTTCCTTCTCACAACTAATAATTAGTCAATGCTGCAGGTTTAAGCTCTCTGTTTTCGTTTCAGATCACACCGGTCGAATTGAAATAACTTTATTGGACCGGGAAGTGCGAACACTACTGGGAAAAAATGTTTGTGATTTTCACAAACAAGTAAGTTTTACAATCATGCAGCTTCAAAATGTTGGTTAGACAGCTATTACACATTTTTCACAAGTCTATAATTTTATAGGATGATTCTTTCCCACAAATCATCAAATCCATTCAAGCATAAGATTACACTCTAAAAGTTATGATCACAGAGGACAATGTAGTACGTGAACAAAGAATTTACGAGGTCAATGGTATATTTCGAGGGTGGAATATCAAACAGGAAACTTTACATGAACAAATACCTGTACCTCAGATGACAAATTCAACAACAGAGGTATGAACTACTATAACCTATCTTCTACTTCTAACAGTGAACCTGAATTATTATTTTTGGACGTTTGTTATAGGCATCCAGAACATCCTACCACCTAGATGATATTTCCCAGCTCAACAATTACAAGTGAGGAAAATGGTTCACTTTTGACAGCACTTTTAACTATTCTATGTAAGCAAGGAAAACTTTCGTTACAAATCCAACTTCTGTTAACTATGCTCTGTAATTCTCTGAAATCTGTAATCTGTAAACTTCAACTTATTTGCAACAGTTATCTATAGTAAGTAACCTAATGAAAACAGAAGTGATAACACAGTAATAATAACAGAGCCATAACACAATAACTTCAATTGACAGTCATGTAGCATCCACATATTACACAGGAAATAAAATTAAACTAGAGTCAGAATTTGTTCAAACAGGACTAAGAAATACATAAGAAATTAAGCATTTCTAACCGCAACATAATTCTTCACAATACGAACATCAAAGTTTCGTATGGTTTCATTCTTCCACTCGAACACCACCAGATCACCCTCTTCAATCTGTAAATCCATCCTAAATATTAACCAACCAGTATTGATAGTAGTACGCTTCCTATCACTTCGATGGCGTATTTCAAGCTTCCAGCACCGCATACCGACATACGCAGTAATGTAATTAGTCTTCCTCCAAGACTTACACAACCTCCTATACTCTGCAGGAATGTCCTATACAAAAAAAAACATCAACAATATATTTTATATCATAATAAAATAGAGAACCAATAAAAAAGAAAAAGTAATCATACGTACCACACCGTGTTCGTAATCTAACATGTGGCAACCTTGGACCACAAACTTAAACGCAGTTCTCTCCCACTCAGAAGATTCACCTACATACAAAATTACAAATTTATTAGGAAATCTTCCAGTCAATACTAAATTTGGCAAACAACTTTTAACTATATACTTACCAAATCCATATAAACTAGGACTAATGGGAGTTTCAAGATATGAATTTGCAAAGCCCCTAACAACAAATTGTGATATCCCATCAAAAGTGAAGAGCACCATGTACAATCCATTCAAGTTAGGAGCATCTAACATATTGCACATGCTCACTAGGCCTTCAATCCGAGATCTTCTTTCAGTAAAAGACCCGACCAATTCATAACCACTGGAGACTTGATAATACACTCTCAGTGGAATATTAATTCCTAAGGTATCAAAGTATTCAAATGGTACAACCTATAATATGAAATCAATTTTAATAGAAACTTAACTAAACAGTAA
>PHNY01014018.1:609-20328 GCA_003724115.2 Anethum foeniculum
GTTATCTTTATAGCAAAATAGTAAATATTACATTAGTAATAAATAAAAATATTAAAATTAATATAAAAAACTTTTATAATAATTAATAATTAATAGAAAATATTATATTAATAATAATTAGCAAATATTAAAATTAATCCGTGCATTGCACGGGTTATAGGCTAGTATATATTATTTTAATTTGTTATAATAAATAGACTCCCGTATTCAATTTAAAGTTTCCAATATGCTACATCATCTTTGTCATATTATTTGAAAAACATTGTTAAACAAATCTGAGGCATGTAGTAATAGTATTGGTCTAAAAAAACATTGGGAGTATATAATAAGTGGGAAATTGGGAAAATCAAAAATATTAGACTGGCCCGGCCCAACGTGCAATTCCTGAAACATCACAGCAGAAAGCCCACACAGCTAACTAGCTACAAAAATAAAAACAATGTAAACATTTCATACTTTTTGTATACAAAAAAGCAGCAGCAGAAGAATCAAGAATGCAACAACATTGATGATATTAAAAAATGGCTTGCTTCATAAACCCTACTTTAATCAGGTTTGTAATCTCTTCTTTAACCACCCAATTTCTCATTATTTTTTCACTACACTAGCTGCTGTAACTCCATCTAAATCAAACAATTCCCACTTAGATAAATCAGTAAATAAATTTTCCGGTATTGCAAAATCAGTCACATTGAAATGCTCACATCTTTGGGATGATAATAAAGTTTCTAATTTATCTCTTCAAGATTATCTTCTTAATCTTTCTTGTGTATCCCCAAAAACTGCCAGAAGATATTTGAGGTTTTCGAAGTTAAACCCTCAAGATGTTCTTGAAATTTTACTGGGGTTTGTGAGTTATGATGGGAATTTTGAAGAGAAAGTTAAAAAGATTGAATCTTTATGGGGAATTTTTAAGTGGGCTAGTGACCAAAGTAGGGAATTTTCGCATGTTTCTCAGTCTTGTGAGATTATGGTTTCTATGCTCGTTGAGGCAAGAATGTTTAGGGATGCGGAAATGTTACTTGGGAAAGTTGAAAGTCGAGGAATTTTGTTGGAGAGTGGAGAATTGTTCAGTAATTTGGTTGTAGGGTATGTAGAAAGTAATGAGTTGAAAAGGGCTATTTCTGTTTATGATCAAATGAGGGGTTTAGGTTTGGTGCCGTTGTTGGGGTGTTATCATGTTCTTCTTAACAAGTTGGTTCAATTTGGTCACACGCAGTTAGCGTTTCAGCTGTTTGTTGATATGGTGCAGAATGAGTTGGGATTTAATTTAGAAGGTAAGCGTATTTACCTGAAAGTCATTAAGATGCTTTGCATAGAGGGAAAAGTTCAAGAAGCAAGAAACCTCGTAAAGAAGATTGCGACTTATGGATTAAAACCGAATGCTTTAGTTATCAAAGCGATTGCCAGTGTGTACTGTGAAAAGAAGGATTATGATGATCTTCTAAGCTTTTTTGCTGAAATTGATTGTGCGCCAGATGCGTACTGTGGCAATATGATTATGAATTCTTTGTGCAAAAGTTTTGGCACAGAAGAAGCATTTTCATTCTTGCAGGAACTCGAATTTTTGGGCTTCATCCCTGATGAAATAACATTTGGCATTTTGATAGCATGGGCTTGTCGTCAGAGTAAATTAAAGTATGCTTTCATTTACCTCTCAGAGATTTTGTCCAGGGGATTAAAACCTCATATATATTCTTACAATGCTCTAATTGGTGGGGTATTCAAAGAGGGCATGTGGAACCATGCCAAGGACATTCTTGATGAAATGAGTGATAGAGCCATAACACCTGAGCTGTCAACCTTTAAAGTTCTTCTTGCAGGTTTTTGTAGAGCTAGACAATTTGATGAAGTGAGACTGGTGATCAGGGAGATGGAAGGCCATGGAATGGTTCAATTATCACCTACAGAAGATTTACTATCAAAAGCGCATTTGTTACTGGGGTTTAATTCATCCTCTGTAAAAGTGAGGAGGGATAATGAGATGGGGTTGCCAAGAACAGAGTTCTTTGATAATTTAGGAAATGGACTTTATTTGGATACAGACATTGATAAATTTGAGAACAATACAACAAAAATTCTTGACGATTCCATAATTCCTGACATGAACAATGTAGTGTTAAGAGACTTTTGTCCTAAAAATCCTAAACGCACAATATTGTTGGTAGATGATATGCTTCACTGGGGGCAAGACCTATCTTTGTCAGTCTTTTCAGAAATATTAAATAAGCTTTGCGCGTCTCGTTGCGGTATCAGACCAGTAACAGGTCTCTTGGAAAGATTTCCAAAGTTGTCAAGCCAGCTTGACCAGGAAACTCTCAATGTTCTTGTTCAAGCACTTATCAAAAGAGGACATGCATCAAAGGCCAAGATCATTTTTGATGAAATGGTCCAAAGGCGTCAAGAAATTACTAAAAACACTTACACTGCTATATTAAAGGACTTATGCAGAGTAGGAGACTTGGGATGCGTTCAACAGTGTTGGGAACTAGCAAGAGTTGATAAGTGGGTGCCTGAGTATGAGGATTTTGAAGTAGTTGTAGGTCTCCTCTTCCAGTGGAAATTGCTCAATGAAGCATTAGAGCTTTTTGAGGCTATGACAGTCGCTTTCCCACATATGCAATTGGATCTTTGTCATTGTTTCCTTGAATATTCTTGCAGTGCAGGGTTCACACTAGTTGCACATGGGTTGACAGAAGAAATGTCAAAGAAAGACTTTATCTTGGATGGTGTAGCTTACAGCCATCTATTGTTAGGGTTCTGCAAGGAGAAGAGAATTGCGAGAGCCTGTATGCTATATGATATAATACTTGCCAAAAACCTGTCTCCAAAATCTGAGGTTCTTGTTTTGTTAATCCCTGAGCTATGCAGAACAAGGGCTTTCAAGAAAATATCTAATCTGAGAGAGAGTATCTTCACAGAGCAGCCTTTGCTGCCTCTTTCTATCAATAATCTAATGAATGCTTTTTGTAAGGCAGGATTTGTTGAAGAAGCAGCCAATATACTCCATTACATGTTGCTGAAAAGTGTACACCCACATGACGAAGTTTATAACATACTTCTTCAAGGTTATTGTCAGAATAAGAACTTCAGGAAAGTTGCGGAATTACTTGGTTTTGTAATGAGACATAGTGTTACCATTTCAACACAGAGTTACCGGAAATTAGTTTCTGTCATGTGTATGGAGGGTAGATACACCTCTGCATTAAACGTAAAAGAGTTTATGCTCAAGGAAAATGAAAGTTTGCATGAGTTCATATATAACATTCTGATCTTTTATCTTTTCTTGTCTGGAAATGTGAAGATTGTAAATTCAGTGTTAGAAGAAATACAAGAGAGGGGATTTCATCTCAAGGAGACAACGTACAATCTTGTGGTCTATGGATTATCCTGCGGTGAAGATGTGCCACGTGCTCTTGATTATTTGGGTTACATGATGTCAAAAGGAATTATACCGAGTAATCGTTGTTTTAGAGCAGTAATGAAGTGCCTTTGTAGGAGTGGGGAGCTTGAGAAAGCATTGAAGTTGAGCCAAGAAATGGAGTCACTTGGTCGGTTTCATGCTTCAACCATTCAATATTACATTGTGGAAGGTTTTTTAAGCCATGGTAATCTCCAAGAGGCAGTAAACTTCTTAGATAGGGTGGAAAACAAAAAACTGATTTCAAAAAATATTGTGTATGATAATATTATCAAGCTTCTTACATTTTGTGGGAGGCAAGACAAGGCAATTCATCTTCTTGACATAATGTTGAGGAATGGAAACATCCCAAGTTCTACCAGTTATGATAATCTAATTCAATGTTTTGTTACCTGTCATAAATTGAATGAAGCCCTGGATTTACATAGTGAAATGTTGCTTAGAAAACTATATCCCAGCACCAAAACATGGAACTCCCTTATTCAAAAAGTTTGTGAAGATGGAAAACCAGAAGAAGCAGAAGCACTACTTCATAACATGGTTCAGATGGGCCAAATTCCAGTCAGGGAGACTTACTGCTCTGTGATTGATAGGTATTGCTTGGAGAAGAACTACATGAAGGCATCAGAGCTTTTGGAATCAATGAAACAACAGGGTTATGAGCCAGAGTTTGAGACTCAGTGGTCTTTGATCCGACATTTAAGCTCTTCCAAAGACAAGGATAAAAGCAAAAGCAAACCTCGCTTTCTGTCAAGGCTTCTTTCTGATAGTGGATTTGTGCGGAAGGGGAACCCCAAAGCCAAATAATACCAACGCCAGGTAGGAACTATAGAAATCCAACTATCTAGCAATTTATAAATTCTTGGTATGTGCAAAATAACACCACTATAACCTCACGATTTTAAAATATATGACTGGAATCTGGAGTGCACGCCCTTTACCCGTGTATACTCCATCTGTTTACATTAACCATACAATTAGAATCTGGATTGCTTGTCCTGTACCCATATACTGTATCTTTTCTTCTGTTAATATAACCATTGCATATCCTTGTAAAAAAAAATCATTTTGGAGAATAATCACATCTGCTTGTCTGAAGGCATTTGCTCATAAATTTAGTTTCGATGTAGTTATCGCTTATTAATCGATGTTCGTAATAGAATTGGCGGGAGCAAAGGTGGTCAGTGCTGCTAACTGAATGAACTGCTTGCATGATTTGATTTTGATCACACTTGTGTAATGCATATATGGTCAGGGTACCATCAGGTTTGTGTTGTTTTTATGGTTTTGAATTAAATTTGTGTCCGAAATGTTGAAAACTCTCTCTTTGTTGCAGAAAACTGACATAATGTAGAAGCAAATGATATCATATAACTACAGACTGATTTGCAGACCTTAATTTAAGAATAGATAGTATTTTATTTCGGGTAATGGTCAATTAAAAAAAAGGTTTTAATCCTGTAATAAATAGGTTTTAAAAAGTACCATGAACAGACAGTTTTAAAGAGATGGAAGCTACAATAGATAACAGAGAATGGTATAAGAATCAAAGGAAGAAAGGTTTGTATTTATAAATCTAGGATATATAGATGTTAGAAGTTTTAAATCAGAAAATCTAGAAGAACTTGTTGTTTATAGCTTTTAAGAATGCTGAAACACATAAATTGGATGAATGCAAATAATGAGAAAGAGACCTGCAGCAGGTTGCACCAAAACAATACAGAACATGTCTCATCTCTTTAATTGTAAATATTTCCCGTCTAATAGCTTGGTTAAATTATGTGAAGTACAGCCATGTTAGATATACAATTTGATGAACATTAAATTGCTGTATATTTTATAACCATGTAATGTTCTCAAGGAATTAGCCAAGCAACGATTCTGAGTTCTGACCACTAGTCAGATCAATGTGCCTTTCTGTGAATGTTTTTGAGATTTTGAGTCTAGCAAAAACTGCATAAGAGCTCTGTTGTCGCCGTCGATGGAGCTAAAGGCGGGCGCTTTCCATACACCACTATCATCCATCAATTTTCTGACCCTCTCAGCTCCATCCCACTCACCTCGTGAAGCATATACATTCGAAAGTAATACATAGTCACCACTCTCGTCCTGTCTCAGTTTCAGTAGACGGTCATTAGCACGTTTAGCTAGTTCAACATTGTTATAAATTCTGCAGGCTCCAAGCAGAGTTCTCCAAACAATTCCATTCGGTTCAATATCCATTGTATCGATAAACGCAAATGCTTCATCCAGTAAGCCAGCTCGGCCAAGCATATCCACCATACACCCATAGTGTTTTATGTTTGGTGCAATATTATTCACATCTCGCATGAGTCTGAAAAATTTGCGACCATCTTCAACTTTCCCAGCATGACTACAAGCAATTAAGACCCCGACGAAAGTGATCTCATTAGGTCTGAGATTCAATCTTAGCATCTCTTTGAAAAATCCAATAGATTCCTCAGAATGACCATGAAACGCTAAGCCTACAATTATCGAATTCCATGTTGAGACAAGTTTATCCCTCATGCCTTGGAACACTGAAATTGCTTTTTCAATACCCCCACACTTTGCATACATATCTATAAGTGCATTTCCAATCACAATGCTCAACTCTCCCTTGCGCCTATCCAATATCGAGCAATGTATCTTCTCTCCAACATCTAATGCACCTGTAATAGCACACGAACTCAAAAGACTCAACATAGTAACATCGTCAGGCAACTCTCCCAAACCTACCATCTCATCAAACATCTCAAACGCTTCCTTATGCAATCCATGAAGAACATATCCCGCAATCATAGCATTCCAACTCACAACATCCCGTTTAGGCACCTCATCAAATAATCTCCTCGCACATTGCATCTCACCTCTCTTTGCATACCCCGTAATCATAACATTCCAAGAAACCAAATCCTTCACCGGCATTTCCTCAAAAAGCTTCCTAGCAACACCCAAATCCCCTCTCCTCGCATACCCTGCTGTCAAAGCCGACCAAGACACAACATCTCTCTCAACCGACTCATCAAAAATCCTCTTCGCCACCCCTATATCCCCACAATTAGCATGAAAATAAATAAGCGTATTCCTCGAGAACTTATTCCACTCAAAACCATACTTGACAACTTTCCCATGAATCCCACAGCCAAAATTCCCCCAACAAAGCTTAGCACACGCCTTAAGCACGAAAGGAAACGTATAATTATCGGGACGAACACCCTGTTTTTCCATTTGGGTATAGAGTGAAACAGCCAAGAATGGATTAGGACTCTGAGCTGAGCCTCTCATCATAGTGTTCCACATATAATTATCTGGTTGAGTAATATTAACAAACAGTTGGTGTGCATAGTAAATAGTAGACGTCAATGCAACAGCTGAGACGTAAATAATTTCCCTGAGAGCAGACCGGTCCGAGTTGAAACCATTGATGATCATGTAAGCGTGAGCTTGTTTTAGAGTTTGGAGAGTCTTGCATTTTCCCCAGTGTTTTAACTTGTTTGAGCTCCCGCTACTCCTGTTTCTTATCATCACAAACTGTTCATCACATTAAAGCATTACAAAACACGATAATTTTTTTTTGTTACTATAAATATTTTAATTATTTTATTAAAGTTGTCGTCAAAAAATTCTGCCAACAAAAACTCAAAATCAAATAATTAAATGCTGATATTTTAACCTAACATATATTTGTATTAATTTTTCGCGTTAAACTTATTTACGATTTTTTTTTACAATTTCCATCAATCGTGAGTGATCCTTTATTAAAAATAGAGAAAAGCTAAAAGTCTGATGTGTGACGTACAACTTTCGTAATAAACCTATACTAGTTGGTAACCCGTGCGAAACACGAGCCCGAGATTAAAAATATTAAATATTAGTATCAAACTAAATTAATAATTCGTGCGAAATACGAATCAAAATTAAAATATTAGTATCAAACTAAATTAATAATCGTAAAGAATTGAATCTAATGAGAATATATAATTAATAAATGCTATTAAATTATGTAGTTAAAATAAATTGAACCTACGTGCATTTACGAAATTCGACCTTATAGTAGTTGTTTTACTTGTTACAAAAATCTAACACGGTAACTCATTACTAATAGGATTCTTTAACTAATGGATGAAAACTAACTAATAGAAAACAAAGGGGAATAGAAGTCTATTCGTATAAGTAGCTGACTGAATAATAATATAATCAGAAAAATAGATATTATATAATAATATAATTAGAAAAATAGATATTACATAATTATCTAGTACCAAAATTTGGTACTTTAGTACTTTAATGCCGTGTTCCATTGAAACATGGTTTCGCTTATTAATAAAGAGTATAAATATATACCCACAAATTAAAATATGACAAATGTCATGTCACATAATTTAAAAAAAATTTTGAGAACAGATTTGGATAATTAACCTAATGTTAAAAATATGTTAAACCAAAATTCAGAAATCAATATGATCAATTGCAAAAAATTCTGAAAATGACGCACGTCTTCATAGAATAATAAATACGTGTGATGACACATGTACACTTACTGCTATTTTGAGTATATTTTGTATAAGAAACTAAAAAAGTCAAAAAAGTGCGATTTGCTTACTAACTACTACACCAGTTCACCTGCAGCATCAATACCATCTCTCTCCCGTATCTCTCTCTCTCTCTCTCTGCACTGCGCTTAGTTTCATCTAATTCAGCAAAAAGTCGCTCTGATTTAGGTATTAACTCATCTTTTAAGAGAAATTGTATAACTTCTGTTTGTAGTGTGCTGTATATATATGATTCTATATTGTAAATTAAATAAATTACTTGTTTAGGTTATGTTTGTGATATACTCTTTCTTTATTTGCTTTGCTCTTTATTTGTCAGACTGTCGTAGGGACTATGATTATTAGGAACACTGTTTATTACTTGCATTTCTAATTTTTTTGGTAATCTGAAATGTCGATTGCTTATTGTTATGTTCCGTTTGCAATTCACACCTGATCGTAATTTCACACCGTGTTTTAGTTGGCGTTGAAATTGAATTCACCGTCTTACAGTTACAAGGATAGTTTGTTCTGTTCACTTGCTTCAAATTTTAGCTCGGGACTAGCTTTTGAAATTATTTGAGACCGCTTTTATAATCTGATATATACCAGGGGATATTGTGTTACACTTTTATGCTGCATTGTTATGTTTAGAAGTATTTACAGACAAAACACCGGAGGTTCTAAAAATAAAGAAATCCATGTTAAGAGGTAAAGTCGGACAATATCCATTCTAATAGAAGTTAGTGAACAAGAATCTGTGTGTCTCTTTGGAACGTAGGATATTATGTTTTCTATAAGAATTATGCCTTCTTCGCCATCTATGGAGCTAGATTATATTCTATTGTTCCTTAAAAGTAACATGTTACTACACAGCTAAATGTCAGATTCCGTTATTGACTCCAGTGTACTAGAATGTCTTTGAAACTTGGTGCGTTAATTTTATTAAAGAAATGAAAGAACAAGAAAAATAGAATAAAATTTTCTTATGTAATGACAGTAACTATTATTTTCCCTCAGCCCTAGCACTTGTGCACTTTTTTGTAGTATGAGTTATCCTTACGTTATGTCAAGCTTGGACACATATCTGCTTCTTATATTAAAGCTCCCAAGTATCTGATCTCTTTATTCTTTTTTGGCCTATGCAGTTAATGTTAGGACTTCGTATTGATGATCGGCAGACTGCAAGTTTGCAAAAATGATTCTTTCTGCTCTTTTAACTTCTGTTGGGATCAATTTTGGTCTTTGCCTTTTGTTTTTCACCCTATATTCCGTACTAAGAAAACAACCGGGTAACGCCCATGTTTACGCACCACGTTTGGTTGCTGAAGGAAAATCGCCGAGAAGCGATTTCTACTTGGAAAGGTTTTTACCTTCTGCTAGTTGGGTGAGAAAGGCATGGGAGACAACAGAGGAAGAACTTTTGGCACTTTCAGGACTGGATGGTGTTGTCTTCATGCGTATTTTTGTATTCAGGTTTGCTTATAGTTTAGTAGCTACTAACATGTAATATTTGTTATATATAGCAGAGAAATAAACTCGTTAGTTGGATATTTAAATTAGTCTATGGGGTTCCGTTCCAACCTTTATAAACATTGTATCAAGGTGTTGCCTATATATAGCGTATTGAGAAGATTGGCTAAGTAAGAAGACGGCGAGGAAGATGTTAGCCAGCCGTTACCGGCCATGTGGCACCTTTATCGTTTAAAATCAGCGTGGACTTAATACGATGATTATCATCGTTTAAGTGAGCTGAGTGTATTAAATAAAGGATGTCAGCTTTGGTATTGATGTAAAGACATGTAGTAACAATGAAAAAAAAACACAATATAATACATGTAAAAAACCATGTATAACTTGGAAAGTATTTAACAAATCGTGTTTAATTTAGGTAATTTGTTTGATTTTCTCTACGCTATCTTCTCTAATATATTTTTCAACTAGTACTTTTTGTGTGTCCCCATGCCTGTGTCTTGAATAAGGACAGGTTTCCTCTGTCACCAATTTCTGAATTACCGAGCCGGGCACTGGGATCTGTGTTGTGTCTGACACTCCATACCCGAGTCCAAGCAACATAGCGTGTTACATGATTTGCTTACGCAAACAAAATCTGCTACTTATAAGCTCTTCTGTTTTTCGGAAAGTAGGCTGAAAACTTGTGCAGGCGTAAGCTTGATCCAGTTCTAACTATTGCCAAGACCTTGTTAAATTCCCTGAAAAATATTGAAAGTGGCTTGCGTGAATGAGGAGCTGAAGTTATGCTTTCCAAGGGGAGCACAAGAGGAACAACTGTAAACTTGACCCTGCTCATCAATATTAATGGACAAAGAGTTGTCCTTAATCTTGAGCTCTGTATCTAATAAATTGAATTAAGTTTGGCTAATTATGCTAAAGTTGATAAGAGCAGCTCATTTCTTTTTGCAGCATATGTAGGTGAATTGTGTCTGAATTGTACCCTAAATAATAACTATAATGTCATCTTCTTAATTCTTATGAAAATTCATCTGATATCATGTTATTGCAGCATAAAAGTTTTCTCTTTCGCCATGGTCATTGGGTTCATTCTTCTCCCTATTAACTTCTTGGGGAATCAGTTAACAATGGACTACTTGGACCTGCCAAATAAGTCTCTGGAATCATTTAGTATTTCAAATGTTAACGATGGATCAAACAGGTAACTACTAACTTTCTTGCTATATTAGCACATACTAATAAGGTCACCTTAGCCATGAAAAAGATTACGGAATAGCCGCCAAAAAAATATAATGGGATAGTCGTAGATGAATGGATGTTCTGTGCTACTGTGTTAGTTTATACCTATGATAGAAAACGTTAAAGTTATGCCATGTTTTATATGTTCCTTTTCGATTGTTTTATAAGGTATAAATTTTATTGTTGTGTACCAGTTATTAGCAGTCAATAATGCTGCCAAAAAAATATAAATAAATCATGTAATGCCGTTTCAGAATTGTTTTTTAGCAGGTGATAATTGTATGCATGACAGAAACATCTGGGTTGGAGTTTCACGGTTTGAATGGGATTCATGTTAACGGAAGGAATGTTAAATGCAGATGTGAATTAGGACGAATTGCCTTATCTGCTTCACCCACGATCTGCTAAAGTTTACTTCAAAGAACAATCTTACTCGATGCATATTTGTAAATAATCAGTTTATCATTAACTGAGACTAGATTTCACAATTTGATTAAAAAACTGATTACCATATTTAAATGTATTAGGTACTCCACAGTATAGCTAGGCTTATTCACAATGATTGCAACAAACTTGACTTAAACGGCTGATCTGCATTAGCTTTGTAGTTAAACAATGTGAACATGACCAAAATCTGAGAACTTCTTGCTATTCCATATTTTCCTTTTAAAATTGTCAGGTCATTCCATATTAAGCTGAACATTAATTTTTACCCCTCCCCTCACCCCATACTGTCTAACCTGAACATACACAGTATCCAACATAAATAGGGTTAGATCCTGATTGAAGTCCGTTGTAGATATTGTACCTAACTATTGTTTTCGCCTGTATAAAGTTTTGCATGAATTCTACCTACTTTAATGTGTATGAATCGAATTTGTGATTCTTATACATGCTGCATAAATACTTGTTGTAACGTTTAAGTATATGATCAAAAGATTTCCTATGTGATTTAAGTTGCTTTGAATTGATAAAAGTACCAAGTTTCCGATCTTAATTTAACTATTTTAAATTGGCTAGCTATTTTTCAGTGAAGAGGTTTTGAAAGTGTTTTAGCCTCTCCGCAGGTTATGGATTCACTTTTCAGCTGCTTATATATTCACGGGATTTGTCTGCTATCTTCTTTACTCTGTAAGTATATTGCTATCACCATTTACTGATTTATCCAAGCGGGTTAAGGCAACCTTGAAAATTTCTGTGTCAAGTCCTAAAGAAAATAATACATGCAGGAATTCAAGTACATCTCTTCAAAACGGATAACTTGCTTTTATTCGTCGGAGCCAATGATTCATCAGTTTACTGTATTAGTTCGAGGTATCCCTGTTTCACCCGGAATCAGCTTCAGTGAAAGCGTTGAGAACTTTTTCACACTGTACTACCCTTCTACATATCTTTCACATGTTATCGTTCGTCGAACAAGTAAACTTCAAAAGTTAATTGTAAGCAATTCTGCTGAAGCTTCTCATAATTTTACTTTGCTCATGTTTTTGGGTTTAAAAGCTATCTTCTACTATTTTTATATCATAGGATGCATTATCACACTGCTTAGTATTGATTTTTATATATTGTCTCAATTTCTGTTACTCTGCATAAGTTTGAAGAGCGAACAAGTGAAAGGCAAAGAAACAGAGACCAATATTCTTGCTAAGTCCTTGTGAGAACTTCTTGTGAAAAATTTAGGGAAATTTGGAAATGAAGTAAAAACTATAGTTGAACCAATTGATAAATATACAATAAAACCTGCTTATGCTCAATTGCTGTTATGATCACACACTCTTTTCAAGTAGTGATCTGCAATTAGCTTGGGCTACTTGCAACATAAACCATGTAAATTCGTATCAATTTCATGTTCAAATAAATACTATCAAAAGTAGATTTTGCATGGATTCTAAAAACCAATTTTGCTGAATCTGTCCCCTTCACTATATCAAATCACATAGGAGGAAATAGGAAGAATGTTTTTATAAGAAATGCAAAGGTGAAACCAATAATATAATAAGGTGCAGGTATTATAGAAGAAAATAATTATTATGTATCAATATTTTAATGATGTCAGTGAGTGAATTCATGGCAGAAATTCAGTGTAAGAAACAGGTTCCTGAGAATTAAGAGAGAGACATTCCATATTATAAAAGATAAAAGTAGTATAATCATGTCCTATATATGCTCAACTGCATAAGCACCGATCCTAATGTACACTGTAGTTTCTTATCGTACTCCACACGTTGTATATTTTTATGCACCAATTAACTGATTATAACCAATACAATAATACTAATACTAGTGGACTCGGGCTATTTTTTACTGATACTTTCAACTCTCTGTCTATTGCATCACCAATCACCATATTTATAAAAGGCTCTACTTTAAACTACAGCTTACATATGTGACATACCGTGCATAGTAGCACACGGAGCACATGCATGCCCCGCTATTTAGTTATAGTGAACTACTTGGGGTATCTCTAGCCTACACTAAAAGACTAAACTGGTGTTATTTTTCACACTATTTTGGTGTAAAACCAACTTCAATGCAAGAGCATAATTGTGTTACACTTAAACCAAAGATGCAATACTATTCATTTGGTGTAACTTCTACACCAAACCAAATGTTCTTTTCAAACTTTCAAGTTTGCCCTTGCACTCAACAGTTAAAACAGATTTGTCCTTTTTATGTTCTACCCAAAAGTAACAGAAATTAGAAATATTTTCATTTTATTACAAAAGATGTACTTTTTGGTGTAAATAGATTGGAGTTGATATTGAATATAATGTAACTTTTCAGGACACAATATGGGCTGACATCCAGTGATTGTACCTATATTATAGCAAATGAAAAGAAATTAAACATAAAATTTGAGATAGTATTATTGAAGATTGAGGATTGGCCACTAGATGTGCTCTCGCTCTCTCATATATAGACTCCTTGCTCGTGTATTACCATTCCTATCAGGTTCGAATGGGTATAGGCTAGTCAATATGGGTCTTAAAGGTTTATGGAGGTGGGAAGTTGTAATCATTCTAATATTATGTATGACCTTAGATGTCATACATTACTTTCATCAACAAGTTAGTTTCTAGAAGTTAAATATTGCTGCCTTCTTTATCCTTCTTTGCTCACTGTCCAATATCTAATAAGTATGATTCTTTTAGAGTGATGCAGATGATTTGTCTAAAAGGCTTCTTCATATGAAATCAATGAAGTACAGTCAGCAAGGAGTTGGTCGTGCTAGCTTTTTAGGTCGCAAAGTTAATCTTTTGGATCACTATGAAAAGAAACTTGAAAGTCTGGTAGAAAATGTCAGAATGGAGCAATCTCTGATTACTGGACAGGTCTGTGCTATAAGTTACTGAAGTATAATATAGATTGGGTCTGATTTAGAAAGGTGACTCAAACACTCCAATGCATGTTACATACTAAAAGTTGTCATGGTTTGCCCTTTATGGTCCATAAGGGCCTAGAAATTCTACATGGTGGTAGTTCCAGTCACATTGTTATGTATACCCTGCGGATTATAATTACGAAATTCTAAAAGCATAGCTTAACTTGTTGCATATGGAAAAAAGAAAAGAAGGTATTAATGTGTTAGTTTTAGCTCTTAGTTTTTGGGATGATACTCCATTTTAGTCCAGGGGCGGAACCATTCCCAGGAGGGGCGGGGATTTCCTATAATTGTCTTGAAATTCATAAAAAAAAATCAATACATAATAAGTTATTTGACTATTTTCTAGTACTTGGTTATTTTGAAAGTCAGGAGGAGAGAGTACAAGTTTCCAAAATCAGGGTAAAACAATGTGAAATTAAGAAACATAAATTTGCAAACAGCGAGGATGTGAAATTGCAAAACAATGAGGAATAAGTGCCTTCCAGGAATGCGATCTACAACATTATACAGAAAAAAAATGTCTTACCAACCAGCTCAACTACTTACTTTCCTGTCAAATTTTACATCTACTATATAATATCAAGAGACGGGAACCCATTTTTGTTCCATCACTGTATAAGATAATGCCCAAGTTTTCGGCATGTATAACAGCCAGAAATCAATATGTTTTTAAGTTTCACATGACCTGCCATTACCTATTTCTTTTAAATTTTAGGAAGTTCCAGCCGCATTTGTTTCTTTCAAGTCACGATTTGGTGCTGCAATTGCTTTACACATCAAGCAAGGTATAAATCCTACAGAGTGGAATACTGAGGCAGCCCCTGAGCCCCAAGATGTGTACTGGCCCTTCTTTTCAGCATCATTCACGAAAATATGGATTTCTAAATATGTGGCTATTGTTGCATGTATTGTTTTTACGGTTTTGTTCTTTGGACCCGTTGTTTTGGTACAAAGTCTTACTCATTTAGATCAGTTGGAGACTTGGTTCCCTTTTCTGAAAGGCATACTGAGTATGTAAGTTTTAAACCCTTTTTTTTTGTATTCTCTTGGTTCTTTTTCCATATCAAGTTTTATTACTTAATGCATCTTGTTTTAAGGCCTCGAAGGTTCTTCAGTTATGTATTATGTACCATATACTCTTCGGACTCAATCCCAAGTATTAAAATTGAGAGGCTCAAAGAGTTTGTCATTCATAGCCTTTTTAGTATGGAAAGACAAGCTAATTTTATTATGTGATATACAGGACATTTGTTAGTCAAGTTATTACTGGGTATCTTCCGAGTCTCATTCTGCAGCTGTTTCAGCGTTGTGTGCCTCCCACCATGATACTGCTTTCCTCTATTCAAGGGTATATTGGCCATACTCATATAGAGAAGAGTGCGTGCTATAAGATACTCGGGTTTACCATATGGAATGTTTTCTTTGCAAATGTGCTGTCAGGATCTATTCTATACCAGGCTAATGTCTTCCTGGAGCTTAAGAATATTCCCTCTGTATTAGCTGTTGCTGTTCCAGGGCAGGTATCTTACCTTCGTGCTAATATAAAATGCTAGATTCAGAGTTTTGCAGAATTTCTATGGTATTTATTATATGTTTGAATTGATTCGCTTTATCTTAAGCATGTTGAAAACACATTAAATTTGTATAGTGGGGATATGCATGAGGAGCTCCATTATGCAGCTCCGAATTTTGAAAGTAAATAGTATTTTAAAGAGAACAAAACATAACATGGTTTGATGTTCATTGCTTCTTCCTCCCTACTTCGAGTGATCTCTTTTGTCGAGATTCATGACTTCGATAGAACTTACGTAATGGGAAAAAAAATTGGATCGTGAAATGAGCTTCAATTCACAGGCAAATTTGATATTGTCAAGAAATATAAGACCAAACGTGTTTTCAAATTTGCATAGATAATACATGCTCAACCCCTTATGCTGAGGGGAACTTTGGTTGTAGTATCCTTTTGCCAGATGAGAGGCTATGAGCTAAAGCTTTAAATATATATTTTTTAGTTTGTACAATGTGCTTCTTCAGCCGCCATTGCAAAGTTCCGAATATATATAGTTAAGTTCTATAGAGTCCTTGTTTTCATTAGAGTACTTGGAGTCCATAAATGTTTTGCAAGTAAAATATTGCAAAACATATGATTTTGCGAATTATGTTCTACAAATATCACTATTTTAATGAAAATCTTGCAAATCTAATACTCCCTCCGTCCCACCGGGTTCTTTAAAATATCACTATTGTAATCTTGAGGCATTTCGAGGCTCCTATAAAGTGTAGTTGCATAATTTTTTTTAATTTTTTTTTCTGAATAAAAGTTTAATGTTTAAATTTTTATTCTAGAAAAAAAAATTTTAAAAAAATTATGGACCTATACTTTAAATGAGTCTTAAAAAGCGTGCCAAAAAGTAACGTAAAGAATTCAATGGGACAGAGGGAGTACAGTTTACAAGTAGAATATGTATGTTCTGCAACGGAACATGTATGTTCTGCAAACTAAGCATGTTTTGTAGAATTATATGTTTTGCAGTGTTCTACTTGTAAAGTATATGAAATCTGCAAGATTTTATTTAAAATAGTGATTTGTGTAGAATATGATTCGGCAAATAATAAGTTTTACAATATTTTATGCAATATTTTAATTGCAGAATGTGTATGGACTCTAGAACTCCACAAAAAATAAGAACTCCATAGAACTTATCTCTCTTTCTTTCGGCCACTCCAATAGAAACTCACTTATAATGAAAACTAGAAACTAATTTTTTTTTTTAAATCGCATCAAAATATATCACATATGGTATGCAAATTGATCGTTGCGAGATGGAGAAAAATACAGTGAAGTCGAATTTTAAAAAAAGTTTACCGATTGACGGGAAAAATTAAATTAAAAACGAAAGGGAAAAGCTGAGATGCTATGTGGGAGTGTGCATTTTGATTTGTGTGGTGCTATAGGGGGCATTAGATTAGATGGATCTAAGAGCTGAGATTAGTTTCTAGTTTTCATTTTAATTCTAGTTTGTATTTGATCAAAAGCCTAGGGAGGTGATCAAATAGAAGCAACCTTTAAATGAAAACTAGAAACTATTCTAAGCCCTTAGATCCATCTAATCTAATGGCCCCTACATGCACCACACAGAATTAAAATACACCATCCCACACAGAATTTTATAGAATCCTCTCCGTTTATAGTTTGATTTTTCTCGTCAATCGATAAGCTTTTTTTGAATATGACTTCACTGTATTTTTCTCCATCTCCCAACGATTCATTTCCATACTATATGTGCTATATTTCGACGCGATTTAAAAAAAATTATTTTAGTTTCTAGTTTTCATTATAGTGGAGTTTCTATTGGAGTAACACCCTATATATATGGGTTGCACTCCAGGAAGAACACCTTATTTAAAGAACAATAAAGAACACCATCATAATACATTATTTTTCATAAAAAAATGATTTGTTAATATTAAAATCATGATATGTAACAACAATTAAGCTTAACATAATGAATCTAATGTAGAATCTCATCTAAAATTAAAAATAAAATGTATCATAGAATCCAGTGTAAAATCTTCTATATATTTTTGTAACAATAAAGTTATGTGTTGAAATGTTATATTTGATTCTAAATTTTTGTTGGATTCTATTTTTATTCATAAAATACCTTTTTTGGTGTGAAAATTATAATATAAATGCGATTTTATTTAGGATTCATGTTCGTTATTCTTCTTTATATAAAAGTGTTGTTCATGGAGCGATGGCATATATATAGGGGTGGGTTCCGGTATAAACTTTTTGAACTATGGTTTTTTTAACTTTAATTTTTTGTAAATAATAGAAAAAACGATTGCTCCTCTATTAGAAAACATATATGTGAAAATTTTATGAATAATTGAATTTTTTTAAACGTATATAACTTGATTTCACATCATTTATTGAACAATAGTTATTCTTATGTTGAACCCAAGTATCTAAAATATTTTTATAATGGTATAATTAAGAAAACTATATAAAATAAATAATGTTTCATATTTCAGTACTCTAATTTGGTATTGGTGAACCCTGATAATATTTATTTATCACAATTGTAATTGCGGTTAAAGTTATATGTGTGTTGACTGCACATTACATGAAAAAAATTATTTTTGGGTTTTTTAATAGATGAGTGATGTTTTTTCTTTTAATTATTTTCAACAAAGACACTTAATACAACCCATGATTAATATGTACGGAAAAGTTTGTATTTGATCCGGCCCCTGTATATATAATATTTCTTATATTGAATCCTCTTAGAGTTATCACAATTCTACAAAGTGAGACGACAAAAATATTCATTTTATAGAAATGTATGGTTCTTTTTATATTGCATGCTATTAAAGTCTTGTGGTTAGTTTGTATATGATTTATGTTATGCTCACTATTAGTCTATTATGTTGCTTATTCAGCTCAGAATTGCTATTTTTATTGACTTTTGAAAAGACTACTTAGCAAGTACATATTTGTATCTAACATTTGGATCAGTTTACTCCCTTAAGCATGTAGAGCAACTATATCTGAACAATGCATTCATGCAAGATGTTTTTGATTTCTTCATTCTTGTTTTAGGCACCTAAAGCATTTATCGCTGGATGCTTTTTGTTTGGTTTTTTTTTTATTTGTGGTTTACTCAAAATTGGCATTGCTAAAGGTATAACATATTTCCTCAACACCCCAAGGTCTTTGAAGAGTTGTTCATTTAGCATGACATCAAAACTTGGTTTATTATTGTAGAAGTCTTCTTTTCCTTCCCTCCTACCCAATGTTCTTACAATTTAATATGGACGTCTTTATTTTTGCACTTTGCGAGTTTGTGCCCCATGGTGGGTCGGTTATGGTGATTCACTCTTTGTCCATAACGGGCTTTCAGGTGCGGGAAAGTGTTAAATGCATAAGACTGGTTTAGTAGCTTTAGCCAACACCTTAAAATTTCGAGATAGCTGGTCATCTAAATGGGCATCAAAGAAAAGAAATTAGAAAGCACATAGGAAAACCCTTCAAGAAAAGACTAAATTGATAAAAGCTAAATAGAGCCAATTCACATTTGTAATTTATGCATACCAGATTCTGTCCATATACACTTTCAAGTCTTGTTTCTCAACTGCATGCTATTCTAAGAATTTAATGTGTTCTCTATAGGCCGAGTTCTTCATTGCATATGTTGTGACGACTGGCTGGACAAGTACATCCTCAGAACTCTTTCAATTGATAAAACTGATTTGGAATTTCATTAGAAGAACTATCCTCGGCAGAGAGGATGATCAGTTAGTGGTCCCTTCAGCTAATTACTATAGCAAAATTCCTAAAATTCTCCTTTTTGGACTACTTGGTATCACATATCTTTTCCTTGCTCCCTTAATCCTTCCATTTCTCATGGTTTACTTCTGTCTGGGTTACATTGTCTTCCGCAACCAGGTTGGTAACCATGTTGTATCTTTACCTTGTGATAATTAAACTCTATAGAAACATTATTTTTCTATTAAATGATCAAAGCATGTCTATTTTTTTCGATTCTTTCTTTCGACCGTGGAAGATCTTTAGTGGTAGCATCAATTGTATATCAATTGAAAGTTGAAACATATTGAAAATTTACTATGCACATATATATATATATATATATATATATATA
>PHNY01014023.1:2663-20503 GCA_003724115.2 Anethum foeniculum
CATTAGCTAGTAAAATTAAACTTGTATATTATGAAAAATTATTACGGATTAATTGATGGATAAATTAGTACCTTCTCCAGCAGCCAAATTGAAGTACAGGTCGACAATGTTAGGGCAGTTCTGATAACAAGCAGCAGAGCAAAGCTTGGCAGTGAGCTGTGGCTNCGAGTAAAGAATCCGAAGAGATTCCGACTGAGCTACGATCAACACCGCATGCATTGACACACGAATCAGTCTCTATGTGTTCAGCCATTCTTTCCACAACTACTTCTGATGTCCTGCATTCATATTCTACTTTTCCGTGCTTGTTCTCCTGGTTTTCAAGAATACATCTCTTTCCAGAGGATGAAATTGAAAAGGAACACACATTTGTTGGCAATTCCTCGCATATCACTTCACCTTTAAAACAAAAACCAAATTTATTAAGTAATTGATCCGAACCGATACGTGCTAATTAAGTAACTACAAGTGCATGCAGTGGCAAAACCAGATCGAGAACTACGTTTAATATGTAAAAATCTAGGTAACTATTAGTTCGGGCTGAGTAACAAAACCGAAACCGAAAAAATGAAATGCATACCTAGAGTAGCTTGAAAGATGAAAGAAGCAGCTACGAAGATGATCAACGGCAATTTGATTGAGGAAGTCATATTAATACAAAACAGCGGAAGGAAATGTCGAAAGAGTATAAAATCTTGTTAGAGTTTTCGGGACGTGTATTGTGAATGTAAGTTTGTAAATATCAAACTATGTAATGTTATGTGAGGTGGTTTGTGTATTTATAGTGTGATGAACAATTAGGATTTATGAAGTTTCCGCAAATTGTTGTATTAGTCAAGAGTCGAGGCGTGTTTTTTAGGTTGACACGAGGACAGAGACGTGTTTGGATGTCTGGTTATTGAAGCTTCGACACTTTAATAAAAGTCTGCTTTCTCAGTTCTCACCCAGCTTTTACTCGTATGTTTGCCGTATTCTCTTGCGTAACTTCCGAGTTAATAATTGAATTATTTATGCATTCATCGGTTGACGTGGATTTTTGGTAGAATTTAATTGTTCAACTTGTAAAACACATGATTGTTTCTTCTGTCTTTTTATAATGAGAAGTGCTATATATCCCAATTGGTTCCCTAATTTTTTCTTAAATAATATGACACGACATTTGACATGTTTTAATTCGACAGCGCATATATATGCACACAGGTTCTCATCTAATTATAAGAAATGGTACTATTTATATAGGTTACACATAAATATTTGAGAAAAATTTTGAGTACCAATTAAGGGTACCTATTATTTTTCTTTTATAATTTCTAAATTCCGCAATTCATATATCGACTTATTAGTGACGGATCCAGAAAAATATTTCAATAATAAGGATTTATGTTGCAATTTATCTAGATTCTTCATTGAACATGTCACTATTAAGCTACCAGTCGCGCTCTAAAACCTTAAAGTGTCATAGGAAAGTCCCCAACAGGATCTTAGTCCCTCCCTAAACCGAATTCTGATACCATGTTAAGCATGTTAAGCAATCAGTTGCTCTAAAATCTTAAAGTGTCAGATAAAGCCCCCAACAGAATATTATACCACAACATATATTATTTAACAGTCAAGTCACATGTTTAGTTATTCTCCGAAATTTTAATAATTTGTCAAATTCTGTGTTGGACATGTCATATCTTCGGTTATTCTCCGAAATTTTGCATACGATGTCATATATAATTACTTACTTTTATTTTTTGATTAATAATTAGTATTGCATATGTGACTCATTTTTATTAAAATTAACTTAGTAAGACAAAATCAAAATAAGTATATTTATAGTACAAGGTAGCCGTAATATCCAAGTAATTATGGGGTGACTTTACGAGTTGACGTAGGGTGATGCATTAGTTTGTTAACCTGTAATTTGGTGGAAAGCACGCTAATTACACTATAATTCACTTCCAGAAGTTGAAGACTTGTTCAAACATCAGTTTAGTTAAAACATCCGGTCAATGGTCAAGCTCTTTGCTTTTTTCTCCTTTGACAAGTAAATTTCTAAAATTGGCATAGCCAATTAGTAAACGGAAAATTTTGAGCCCAATTACAAACGAATATTTTAAAGCCCAGCCCAGTACATTCTGTACAAACTAAATTCATTGAGCCCACCTGCACAATTTTACTCATGCATTGGACCCAAAGCCCAATATATACTTGGTGAAGAAAGCAAGAAGCTCCAGTTTGCCAAAATCATTAGCCATTTCAAGAAGAAAACTATTAGTCTCGAAATTAATATTGCAAATTAGCAGGAACTGAGCTAGTATAAATATTTTACCTCAGGATATATAATATTTTTTGATTACTGGTTTTTATAATTTTCACCGGATTTATAAGTTGATTTTAACTCTATCTTAAACGTAGTTTAGAGCGAGAGTCAGTTCCGACCTGGTTCCGTCATCGACCGACGTAAATAATAGTAGTGAACACTAGTGCTATACATATGTGCAGAGGAGAGGGATGTGTAATGTACATGTAGGATGGGGGAACAAGGATAAGTGGGTCCAATGAGCATAAAATCATTAGCCTACATTTCAACCACAAACCAAGAAGAACTAAATAAGTGAAATCCTAAGTTAAATAAAATATCTAATAAATAGACATTTTTCAAGAAAATCAAGAACTTGAGTGAGTGGCAGAGAACAAGAAAAAAAAGATAGAACAGCAAGGAAATCAGCAACAGCAGCAGCCACCATGATTACAAGCACAGCAACTTCATCAAAGCTCCAATACTTCTCTAGCTCTCACTCACTATCATCTTTCTCACCTTTTCAACAATGCAGTCTTGATACAAAAGCTTTTACATCATGCAGCAGCCCTGCCAAGAAGAAACAGACCCCTGCCACCACTACCAGTATCAAGTGCATGGCTGTGGAGACTACGAAGACCGCGGTGAAGAAGACGAATGCATATGAGATTCAGACATTGACTGGCTGGTTGTTGAAGCAAGAGCAAGCTGGTGTTATTGATGCAGAACTTACTATTGTGCTTTCAAGTATTTCGATGGCTTGTAAGCAAATAGCTTCTTTGGTTCAAAGGGCTAGTATTTCTAATCTTACCGGAGTTCAAGGTGCGGTTAATATTCAAGGAGAAGATCAGAAGAAGCTCGATGTCATCTCCAATGAGGTTTGGAATTAGGATCATTCCATTATACCTTGATCAAGTGAAAATTTAATGTGTATATATATATACTTTTAATTAAATCTAAAAAATTGTAGAAAATTATCTTTAGCATTTTTGCGTAGTGGATACCCTATAAACAGGTCAGAGGTTCAAGTCTCGGTAGAATCATAGAGGTGTGAGTTATCGAATTTTTTGCAATTGATCATTACCCTTTCTTTAGGATTTATTAGACCTTGTAGAAAATGTATTTGTATGGTGTAGAAACACTTGGTATCATATAAATTTTTTGTAGTGTTAGTTTATTTCTTACATTTCTTGTCGGCTTCATAATGTAATAGTCACGAATTTTCTCATAATCCCTGATTGCATCTGTGTGTTTTCCATAATGAGTGATCAGTTTCTTGTTTGATCTTTTAATCCCCTCAAATGAGAATGAACTAATAAAGAATGGTTTAAGAACTAGCATCTTTTTGAGTTTTTAATTAAAAAGGAAATTGCGGATAATCATATTGGATTATACACATAGGAAAATTGAAGTGCAACTGAGGAAGGTATACTTGATTCTTTGTCAGTATTTCAGAATCTCCCTGAGGTGCTAACAAGCTGCCTTGCCTAGTTCTGGCTAGCGTTCTTCATAAGATCCCTGTTTTTATTAATTTTACCTCAAATTATGAGTTATGTCAAATTTCGTAAAAAAGTTGAGCTCACAAAGTGCTATGCTTGTGTATCACAGGTGTTCTCTAACTGTTTAAGGTCAAGTGGAAGGACGGGGATCATAGCATCAGAGGAAGAGGATGTACCTGTGGCAGTAGAAGAGAGTTATTCTGGTAACTACATTGTAGTGTTTGATCCTCTGGACGGATCATCCAACATTGATGCTGCTGTTTCCACTGGATCGATTTTCGGGATTTATCACCCTAATGATGAATGCCTTGCAGATTACAGTGAAGATGATTCCTTGGTAACAATAATTGCCATTATTTTTTTTTTCTTTTGGCAACTTTACTGATTACTCCAATACTATGCATACAGTATGTAAATTGCAAATATCATTATCAATGTAAAATAAGAAACTTGGAGTGCATCTCAAAATGTAAATTGGCACTCACAATCAGTAACACACAAAATTTCATACATCTGAACAAGTAGAATGGGTAGAGTTGCCGTTCATTGTATGTTACATTGCATCTCAGGTTTCTAATCCTATGGTTTATTGCACAATGCAGCTTGACAGTGAAGAACAGAGGTGTGTTGTGAGCGTATGCCAGCCAGGTAGCAACCTTCTTGCTGCTGGATACTGCATGTACTCGAGCTCCGTCATCTTTGTTCTTTCAATAGGAACAGGCGTCTATGCATTCAGCTTAGATCCCATGTACGGTGAATTTGTACTAACTCAAGAAAAAATACAGATTCCAAAATCCGGCTCAATTTACTCATTCAATGAAGGAAATTACCAGATGTGGGATGACAAATTGAAGAAGTACATTGATGATCTCAAGGACCCTGGTCCAACCGGGAAGCCTTACTCTGCACGATATATTGGTAGTTTAGTTGGTGATTTCCATAGGACATTGTTATATGGTGGCATATACGGATATCCCCGAGACACAAAAAGTAAAAATGGAAAGTTAAGGCTCTTGTATGAGTGTGCACCAATGAGTTATTTGGTTGAACAAGCCGGAGGAAAAGGATCAGATGGTCATTCTAGAGTTCTTGATATTATGCCAACTGAGGTGAGTTAAGATCTGAATATTGTTAACTTCGTCTATTTGTAGCTTGATTTATTTATCTTTGTCAGATTTGTAACTTGAATTGCTTGAGCTGATAACTTTGTTTCTATTGATGCTTTTGTTTCAGATTCATCAGCGAGTTCCACTTTACATTGGCAGCCCAGATGAAGTTGACAAACTGGAGAAGTATTTAGCTTGATCATAATGTGATCTAATAAAGAGAATTTACTATTTGAAGAGGATATTGTTTACGGTTCTTAACTTCTTTGTTGGAATGCAATATGTGATATACCACAATAATAAGGCTCATTTATGTTTATGGACCGACATTATATGTTGCAAACTATTGCAGATGCTGTAAAAAAAGAAAACTAAGGAATGGAACTGCAGAAAACTGCTCAACTCTAGCCTGCTTCCATATTTTTTGAATTGATACAGACGAAAAAACCTTCTAAACCAACTGCGACTTAAAGAACCAGCCTACACATTAGTCACTCCTTTTCATTCTTAACATTCAGTTCGTGCTACCTCAGTACCTTGTAGTAAGTAATATTTTTGCAATTATGATAATCCTTACACTGGACTGGAATAATTCAAGAAAGTGCAAAGAAGGCAAATATGATAAAGTGTGTAAATCATAAGAGGTGATTCACAACATTTATTCTAACATATCATCGCTGTTTACACATACAGCTTATCCATGTGACTACACATTACTTAACAGCCACTACCAAAACACACTCCAACATGATACAAACAACCACAACTACCGCAACAATCCATAGGGCGAAACATACAAAACCCTCCGCTAGGGAGACAGTCCCCATCAGCCACATTTCCTTTAGGCCAAAAGATCCTTGACAAAGGAGATTTGTTGTAATATGTAAGCCCATCAGAGCCACGAGTTACAATCTCATTACTGATGATGTTTGATCCAGCAGTCTCGACGATGGTTTCAACTGAAGCCACTGTTACCATGGCGAAGATCAGAACCACACTTAAAGATGCCCAAAATACCTTCTTCATCTCCATTATAAAAATTAATTGTTTTTGCTTTGTGTATCGACATTATTCTTCGCAAATCGTTATATAGCCAACAAAGTGCTGGAGTTTGCAACCAAATCATGCTTGTGTACATTTTTGTGGACAATGTTAGTTGGTAAAGCATGCATTTGGTATTTGATTAACAAACAATTTCTTTTGCATGTGCATATGGATGTATCATGTATGATTACTTTCATGCTGGAGGTTCCGAGTTCTATTCCCATGTAGGCAAGTTCCATAGAATGCTATTATATGATGCAGCAACCATAGCAAGAAAAAAAAAAAAGACCCCTGCAGGCACCACCAGTATCAACTATCAGGTGCATGGCATGGAGACGAGGAGCATAGCCGATTATTTAAGCAGGGTCCAAGCTGGTGTTGTTGACCAATAATATATAACGGTATTGTCTTGCATCAGTACGACATTCTAGGTCCTGTATTTCTTCCTAGTGTTAGGTTCTTCCATCGATAGCACGGTAATGTGATGATGATGATGGATGTTTCCCATAATTCGTAAATTTAACTCATAGTGATCTTATACTTTTATAGATGAGGAAAAAAGAAGGAAAACGGAACTATTAATTTTGGATTATACGGAAACTATTATTTTGTGTTTAAAATTCTTGCTTGGGCACTAGACAATCTGTTGCATACTTTTGTCTAGTATTCTCTAACACACTAGAGCCTCAAAGTGCGTCAGAGCCACGAGTTACAATCTCATTACTGATGACATCTGATCAGGCTGGAGGTTCTGAGTTCTATACCCTTTGGTGGAGTGCAGTATATTTTATAATTTCTCTGGTATCCTCATTACATTGGGTGAAACTAGTCTCTTCCATGAATTAAAGAAATATCAAACTTTGAAGCAACTTTCATTGGACCAAAGTCCATAAAGCTTAGTCTTGCTGGACTCAAGCTTCTTGGAACTTTAGAGGGCAACTGTAAAAATATCTAAAAAAAACTAGCTTCTTCCATATTTTTCGACTAATATAGATTATAAAAAACATCATAAATAGTCTTAGTGTTTTTCCATACATTAGTATTAACTGATTTCTATACGACATCTTTATGTGGTGGCATATATAAATATACCTGCAACAAGAAGACTAAAACTGGAATGTAAGCCTCTTACATGAGTGTGCAGTAATAAGGGCGTTATATTGGTTGCCTTGTAGAAAACTTCCATTGAATGCTATTATATGGTGGCATCTATGGAAATCCTAAAAAAAAATTGCTAAGAATGATGAATTGAGTCTATCGTATGAGTACGTACCAATAAGCTATTTCCCAGAACAAGCCGTTGGAAAGACAAAAAAAAAAAAAAAATACAAGCACAGAAACTTCATCAAAATTTCTCTCACCTTTTCAACAATGCAGTTTCGATTCAAAAGCTTTAACATTATGCAGCAACCATACCAAGAAGAAACAGACCCCTGCAGGCACCACCAGTATCAACTATCAGGTGCATGGCATGGAGACAACGAGGTGCATAGCCGGTTATTGAAGCAGGGTCCAAGTTGGTGTTGTTAACCAATAATATATAAATGTGTTGTCTTGTATCAGTATGACATACTAGGTCCTGTATTTCTTCCTAGTGTTAGATTCTTTCTTTTGATAGCACAATAATGTGATGACTGTGGATTTTTCTCATAATTTCGTAAATGTGTCTAGTAGTGATCTTATAGTTTATTAGATCAAGGAAAAAGAGAAAGAGGAGAATGTAACTTGTAATTTTGGATTACACAAAACTATCATTTTGTAACTTGTAATGTGCTCGGGCACTAGACAATCTGTTTGCGTACTTTTGTCTAGTATTAACACACTAGTGTCTCGATAAATTTTGCTTCAAATTTTGGAACATATTTCTTGTTTCTTCACAAGGTTGAGCACAACATATACTGCTCAATGGTCATGCTTGTGTATTACAGGTAATTTCTAATTGTTCGATAGTTTGAGGTCAAGTGGAAGGACGGGGATCATAGCATCAGACGAAGAGGATGTACCCATAGTAGTTGAAGAAAGTTATTCTGATATTACATTGTGGTGTTTGATCCTCTTGATGGATTATCCAACATTGATGCTGTTGCTTCCACTGAATTAATTTTCGCGATTTACCACCCTAATGATGAATGCCTTGCAGATTACAGCGAGTCGGTGTTGACAACTCCTTGGTAACGATAAATGTCAGTATATTGTTCTTTTTGTAACATCACTCCGTAACTAAATACAGAATTGCAGTTGTTCGTAGAGAAGTGAAACAATTCTTGGAGTGCAGTGTTACTTGTTCTTGTTCTTAGTCAGTGTTTACATGTTATATAGAGCTTAAAACCATTGATCAACGGCATGCCCTCAAAACAATAATAATAATAATTAAAATTACTGTTGATGATGAAACATAATCTGCAAAAATGATAATTATAAAAAATAAAAGTACTTTAGCGGGTGATATCTACTAAGAATCTTATTTTTCTAAAAAAATAACATTTAACATTTTCAGTTAAGTAGTCTATTCAAACTTTTCAGTGAGTTGTCTACTTAGATGTTCACGATAATGGAGCGTTAAATTGTTATTGAATACATTATATATGTTAAGAGAAGCGACTTGTCTAATCAACTGCTCGTGTGCGTATATTTGTTGCTATGATAAGCGAATGAAGTCATCCTCGTTATTGCAGCAGAAACATTTTCATGCTCCTGGGAGGGGCATCTCTACTTCTGCACTGTAGTATGAACAAGTATACCAGAAACATTTTTTCTCAAATAATACATGCAACAACAAAAGCAGAGACGGAAAAATACAGCATAACCGGGACTTAAAATCTGTATAGATTTTGTTACGGACTTCATACTTGTCACAGAATCTGGTCCTGTTTATAAAGAAAATCCTTCAAATTCTACAGCAAAAAGACCTGAAATTACTACTGTGAAGATCCTTTAAATGTTTTGTCATAAACTACTACAGATCGGTAAAAATTGACTAATGAATGTTTTTGCTGAAAACTGCTTAACACTAGCCTGCTTCCATACTTTTCAACTACAACAGAAGAAAAAGCATTATAAACTAGCTAGAAAACAGAGAGCCAAAACAATAGTCACTTCTTTTCATTCCTGACATCGAGCATCAACGCCATTTTTTATGTTGCTGAAAATGTATATCGCTAACAGCCAGTACCGTAGCACACTCCAACAGGATACCGTGCAAGAGATCAGAACCACAGTTAAAGATGCCTCAAATACCTTCTTCATCTCCATTAATTAGAATAATTATTATCATTTTTTGTATATCAGAACATCATTCTTCGCAAATCCTTATAAAGCCGACAAAGGGCTAGATCCTGCAAGTAAATTATGCCTTTGCACATTTTTGTGGACAGTGTTAGTAGGTGACACATGCATTTGGCATTGATTAACTGACAATTTCGTTTGCATGTACTTTGTACATTATAGATGTGTTATGTATGATTTCTTTCATGCTGGAGGTTCCACTTCTATACCCCTCGGGTAGTGCAGTAGATTAATTTTCACCACATTTGAAGACACTAATCTCACCAGTTTTACAGAATTGTCCTGGTTGGACTTGTTTTTTCTTACATATTAGACCATGAATTCGTAATCATAGAGTACTGTAAAGTTCTCTCTTAACAAATTAAGTGAACGTCAAACTTTGGGATTTAACGATGTTCTTAGCAACTCTCACTGTACCAAGCTCCAAAAAGCCTGCCCTTGCGGAAATCAACACTAGTTAGAACTTATAGGGGAGCCATCAAATAGCTAAACACTATCTGCTTCCATTACTGATATAGGTGAACAAACATATTAAGGAGCCTTTTACCTCTTTTTATTGAATTATTGGTAATTCATGATTTCCGGAGATTGTTATGTGGGGCATTAATTAATATCCGCCTGGAAAGTTAAAGCTCTTATATAAGTGTGCACAATACTTAGGGCTACAAGAAAACTATTGCAGACCCTAATCAGGGTGTTAAGTTTGGTTGCCTTGTCAGCAAATTTCATCAAATCCTTCAGAGAAGTATGCTAAGACTTAAGACTGAGGTCGCATCAAATCCTAATCACTGTAATAGATTTGTAACTAATTTAGAAACACATTCATCTCATACATATTTTAGTGCAAATATGTCAACTGACTTAGCTCTTCAGAAAGAGGTCGCAGCTAAGTAACAAGTTCTAAAACAGCGTATCTAAAGCTTTACGATCTAAAAGGCCCTTATGTACCAAAGGCATCTGCAACTATTACCTGGTCTAATAAATTAAAATATACTAGTTAAAACCAAACACTTCGAGGGAATTAGCTGTTAATCTTTGTGCTAGCAAGTTTCTGAGCTCAGTGTATTGTTACTATGTTATGCGAAGTCATCCTCATCGTTGCAATTAGCTTCTAGCAGAAACATTTTCCTACTTCTGGGAAGGGCTTCTCTGATTCTTCACTGCAGTATAAACAAGTCTATATCAGGTTTTTTATCTACTAATAGATGCGGATAAAGAAAGCAAAGGTAGAAAAAGCGGAAATACCAGGACTTAATATCTGTATAGATTTTGTAATGGACTTCATAGTTGTCACAGAATCTGGTCCTGTTTATAAAGAAAACTCATCAAATTTCATAGCACAAGGACATGAAATCATTATTCTGAAAAGTAAAAAAAAAAACTCTAATTACCTGGTGTATTCATGTTTTGCTCAGAAATAATCTCCGTGACAGTAGATGAGAGCTCTGACAGTACTTGGTTACAACCACTGATGGTATTATCAGAGGTGTTTGGTGATCTGCACATTCATAAGAGGGGATTGATATTCATCTAAATGGCTGTGTATAGATGACTTTAAAAAATTTTGGGGAGCGGTAAACTTACCCTGAAAGTGAATCTGAGGACGGAGTCCCATCTGGCTGGCATGTCAGTCCTTCACAATTAATTTCAAATTCATTCATAAGTTCAGAGAAGCAAAAATCATCACCAAAAGCATCCAAGTTAGGCAAATCAAAGTCGAAACAATCAACTCTCTCATCAGTTCTAGGTGCCATAACCTCACAAGGAACTGGTTTATCCGTCTCTATGGCTACGCTAGGACCATCAAAGTCAAGCCTCCCTTTTACATTATCCCTTTTGCTAAAACATCTTTTCATGTTTGTCTTCATTGGTGAGGAAGTAGAAATACGACAATTTCTTTCTATCGAGTAGTAGCCCTTTTGCTTGGCAGGACTGACCGTAATTGTCTCAGAAGCTATGACAGTGCAGTTAGACATCATTTGTTGAGGGGTAACATCATTGGTGAAAGGATCATTTGTAACATCTGGAGAAGAACCAGATTTTTCAGGTGGAGAAGAAGTTACTCTAGGAGGTGTAATGGGACCAGATGAATTCATCGGAAGCGACTGATTGTGATGATTGAATAAACGCTTGGCAACACTGGATCCTTGAACTGATGATCTGCTAGGGATATCAACAAGTGATGATGCATTAACTACAGAATTTTGCAGACTACTATTTGACACATTGCTTAGTTGTGTCACTGTATTTGGATCTGCAAGGTGAAAAATCCAGTAAGTTAAAACTTGAAAGGACATACATAAGGTAGCTATATTACGCCCTGCATAATTCAAGAAACGTACAATTTGCTTGTAGATGTTCAGCAGCTGATTGACTACGTGATCGCTTTGCAGTATTAGAGGCATCTGCAGCATCCTTGGACCACTTTCTCCTTTTTGAAGAGGATGCATTTGTCATAGGTGTATAGAAATTTCTGGGATTTGCAGGAGTGCCTCTTGGCATAGATGCTGACATTACAACAGAGTTGTGGTACACAGGAAGACCTGCTAAAAAAAACAGAACTCCCATGGAAACACAACTCAAGCAAAAATTTACATTTTAAAGATCAGATCTAAACTTGTTGTAAAACATGAATTCTGACAATTCCTAGTGTTGGCCTTGTATTAGACCTATAAATCAACTGCTTCAACCTCAATAAGCAGTTCCGAGTTATGTTGAACAGGAAAATTGATCATTTCAATTTGATTAAATATCAACAAGAATTAAACACTTGTTGTGCACACCAGTTTATGTCAATGAATCATGGTGTATGGACCGACATGGCTCAATTAATTATTTTAGCCGTTAAGAACAAACCTATCAGGCTCTAACTTATGCCTAACAAACTCAAATTTCCAGCTTCTTCAGACATTTATGCTACAATCAACATATCTAGTAAGACTATAATAGTTGCCAAACATTGGCAATGGAATTGAATAAACCGACATATTTACAAGAAACTCACATGCATAGCCAACATAAATACTCATGATAAATACCATTAGTACAAAATTCCAAATCACATAAGAGGACCAGAATTATCAATCATCTCTAACATTGCAACATAACAAGTACTCAACACATCTTCTGTCCATAACAAATATTCAAGACTCAAGAAAAATACCCTACATTAATCCGCAATCTAACTCAACAACCTACATTTCCAAATTAAATTCAAATCTCCAAAGCACAAATAATTAACACAATTAACTTAAAGAATCGAAAAGTACCTGCAGAAGATCCAACAGCTGGATCAACATACGGAACCAAACCCCCCGAATTCACAACAATTGCTTGTGTCGGAGCAGCAGCAACAGCAGCAGCAGCTAATCCAGAATTGTACCCATTCATGACATCTTGCATGCCATTCAACAATGTCTGAACCCGAAATTTTTCTTGCTCAAAACTTATCTTTTCTTGATCTAACATCACTTTTTGCCCCTTTAAATTTATGTACTCATTTAAAATATCCGCTAAACTTAACAAACTACTCGGTGCCTACAAAAAAACACACAAAATCATAAGACAAAAATCCAAAAATTACATCAAAACATATGCAAACAGTAAAACCTGGATAAAATTAATAGGTCCATGACCATAAAATTTTATCAATTTATCGAGATTTGGAATACAAAGTAGTAAATTATCGAAGTTATTAATTTGTCCAGACTTAAAAACAAAGTACAAAGCACAAAATTATCGAGTATTAATTTATCAAGGTTCAAACAATTAGTAATTTGTTAAGGTAATTAATTTATCGAGACCGAGTATAAATTTAGCGGGATTTATAATACAAAGTAAAAATATGTTGAGGTTAATAATTTATCGAGATTTAAAATACAAAGGAGTAAATTATCGAGCAGTAATTTATTTATCGCGTACCTCATTAACGGGAGACCGGGAGATGAGATCAGACGCTTCGTTACGAAAAGAGGAGCGAGTATTAGTAAAGTTGTTATCCGCAAGATACCGATCGACTAAAAATGCGATTTGCGCCGGTGTAACGACTCCTTTGCCTCTTTTCTCCGATTTTTTCGACTTCGTTTGCTTCCCCATTCTTTTGTTTTTTGGTTAATTGAGAGAATTGAAAATTTGAGAAGTTTATTAGAAATGTGAGATGAATGTGTGATGTGTGTGTATTACATTGGATCTGTGGAGAGAAATAAACGCGGGAAAGATTTGAAATTTTTGGAGGTAAAAAAATGAGGTTTTGAGAGGTTTGGTTTTGGCGGTAAAGTGGTTTAGTGAAATGTTTGTGTTTGGCGGCGAAGGTTATTTATGTAATTACAATGTGTTTGGTGCTGTGCTGTGTATTTATAGTATTTTATTTAATCTTTTGGTGATGTATTTTTAAATATATATTCTTTCGGCCCCGTTCGTTTTGATCGCATTTCTTGTTTTGTCTGTTCCGATATTATTGTCGACGTTTAGTTAAGATGGTAATCTAAGTACTAAAAATAATATATTTTTGTTGATAATTAGTAGTTTGTTTCATGTAACTAAATAAAAATAAAAATATGATTAGTGACAAAGTAAGTAGAGCGGAAGAGGTATAAAAATTTTGAATTAGTCTTATTGTTGTCTTTTTCGGTGGTAATGAAGATGGGAGTTCGATTTCTAACTAAAATCCAAACACAGAGAGTCAAAAATAGCTTTTCTATCAATTTTTTGTTACGCAAGTAACTCATGACATATCATTTTTATCACTTGGACTAAAAAAAAATCGATAGCTTTTTATCAAATATCAAGAGTTTATGACAGTGCATTTTAACGAAAATATATTTTGTTACCTCCCTCCAAACATATTTTTAAATCCGTTACCCCTTTAGCTTGCCATAAATGTGTCCATTTATTTTTGGCTCTAAAAATTTAAGTCGATTTATGAATGAGTGTATATGTGCAAGAAATTTGATTTTTAAGTAAGCTTATATTTGAATAAAAGAAAGTAAATTAAACGGTCTCAAATTACTAATTTCAAAGCTTGCACAAGTGAAGTGCTTTTCAAGTAGAGCTTTAATTTGGTCACCCAGCTCAAACTTATTTAACTGAGCTCAACTTAGATTATTTAGTTAAAAGAGTTAAGTTCGGGCAGAGATTTCAGCTCGCTTAGTTAAACGAACCGGCTCGACTCAACTCGTAAAATTAAATGAGCCGAGTTCATTTTAAACATAACTAAACGATTCGACTCAATTCGACTCGAATTGTGAATTTAAACGAGTCGAATTCTGATAAAGATTCAGACTTTAAATGAATCGGTTCGATTCGGCGCGATTAACTTCAGCTCAAATACACCCGACTAGAAACTCCAATTACCCGCCTGAATTATTAGCTTTATTTTCAAGTAAGCCTTTACGTCAACTAACAACCTGCAAACTAAAGGCCCAAAATATACATTTGTCCCCCATGGACGACATAGAAGCCCATTAAAAAAAGTAACTTAAAATATAATTTTCATTTGTCTTTTATTGCTAACTTATCATTCTTTGTTTCAAAAACTATTTGTCCCCCCAACGACATGAAAGTAAAATTGAAATGTGGGTGTGAATTTTGACAAACGACAACACTTTCTCAACTAGATAAGATAGTAACATTGCGACGACACCTTCATGTGGGTACGGTTCAATCTTTGTTATCAAGTAGCCGGGTAGGCCAGTTTGATGTACGTTTCATTTTTTTACTATTTCTTCTTAAATTACATTTTCTTTTAATTCTCGTTTCAAACAAACGTAAACAACTTAATAGGAGGGTGAATATTTTGTCAAGATAACAAACGAGGTGCTAAAGTAGACATAAACGTGCAACACCATTATCTTACATACAGTTCTTGCAGGACTTTAATTGACCCAAAGGTGTCGGTGTTATGTGGAATCTTCTTTTGCCCCCAACCCTTCTATGTTACTCCATTTCTTTATATTATTTCTGCATCATTTTGTATGTTACAATGTCAGCATGAATTTATCAAGTTAGGAATAGAAACGAAACACAAATAAAAATCTAGTAGTACTAGTATATATTATTGGTGATGCTTTTGATACTAGTGTACAAGTACAGCTGTTGTTTTAATTTTCTTTGTTTGAGTGTTGTTTCACATGTCTCTCTCTCTTTTCATATCTGCCCCTACAACTTAAATTATTGGACTTCATTTTACTAGATTTTATATATAAGTTTACACATCTCTCTGCAGGTCAAACTTCTCTTCAAAACTTGGTCATTCAAAATCAAAGTTATAAAGAGTTGTTTAGTCCTAATATTTTACTACCAAAAAGGTATTATATCTTCACTGCTTCTGTTGGCAATGTTGTCTTCTGTTCTGTGTGATCTATTTTGTTTTGAGTATAGAAGACATTTTTGTTCAATAAGAGGTCGAGTTTCGAGTCTAGTTAAAACATGTACTTTATAAAAAATCTAGTACTGAGATTGAACGTTGTACAAATCAGTTAACTACTCGAATGCCGAAAACGAGTATTCGAGATTTTTGACAAATACTCGAATTTCATCAAAACAAGTGATATTGGAATTTTGTAACTTTGCTCAGAATGAAGTGGGGGCAAGACTACAAAGAATCTAGTAGATTTATATATTCCCTCAGTCAGCAACCACTGAGGAAAACAAGTGTGGCAAGCAGTAAAGAGTAAAGGTATTTAATTTTCACAACCTCCAAGCCAAACCCACCATTATCTTTCCACCACCACCACAATAAAGTGTCCATTTTCCCAAGCATTTATCTTTCTTTTTTTTCTCTCAAATGCAAACTCAAACCCTAGAGAATTTACTTGTACTTCTCCAACTAAGTTCAACTCATAAGCTCAACTTGTACTAGTACATGAAAAAACAAAACTCAAAGATCTTCAAATCAACTTAATCACATAGTGTCAAGATGTTTGGTTTTCACACTTTCAGGTATATTATTTTCTTGCCTATATTTGCTATTTACTTTGATACACTAGCTGCTGATTCAAGATCATCTTTTTATTTCAAGAACTTTAGTAAAGATTCAAACTTTGAGTCTAAGCTTAGTCTTTATGGTGATTCAATGGTTGGTAATGATAGTTTGTGTGTAGAAATGACTAGTTCTTTGATGCATAGTGCTGGAAGAGTTGTGTATAAGAAACCCTTTAGGCTTCTTGAGGGGAGGCCTTCAAGTTTGGTTTCTTTTTCTACATATTTTTCATTTTCAATGTCTCAAGATAGTGGGGATGGTTTGTGTTTTTTTATGGTTCCTGTTGGTTATGAAATGAATGAGTTTGATGGTGGTTCATTTGGGCTTTTGGGTCAGAAGAAAATGAGGTTCTTGAGTGTTGAATTCGATACGTTTAAGGATCGAAAATATGGTGATTTGAATGATAATCATGTGGGTGTTAATGTTGATAGCTTTGTTTCTGTTAAAGTGAGTAATGTTTCTTTGATGAACTTGGTGTTGAATAATGGTGAGAAATTGCAAGCTTGGATTGATTATGAAGCAAGTTCGAAGAAATTAGAGGTTCGGTTGAGTAAATTAGGCCATGGAAGGCCTGTTGATCCATTGCTTTCTTATTCGATTGATGTATCA
This sequence comes from Anethum foeniculum, assembly GCA_003724115.2. Classification (NCBI taxonomy): domain Eukaryota; kingdom Viridiplantae; phylum Streptophyta; class Magnoliopsida; order Apiales; family Apiaceae; genus Anethum; species Anethum foeniculum. The sequence goes on from PHNY01014023.1 coordinate 19,473, forward strand.
AAGATCTGGAAGGAGGATGAGGTGTTTGTGGGATTGGGTTCCTCAAATGGAAATTCGTTGCAGAAATGTAATGTGTGTTCGTGGAGTTTTAAGGCGAGGCAGGCACCGCATTGGATGCACTCTGAGCCATTGGATCCTGAGAGAACTGTTGTGGAGAAGACTAAAGTTCCAACTGTTCATAAGAGAAGCGATTGTTTTCTAAAAATTCTTGCTGCTCTGATTGTTGGCACTGCCTGTGGTGCACTAGGAACATTCTTCGTGTTGTTTGTTTGGACAATCTCTGGGGCTAGTAAGCAACCAGTTGTACCTGTCCTGCCAGAACAGTTTGCCGTGCATCCTGAAGAATTCGAGTACAATAAGTTTAAAGTAGTTGTAGAAGAGGGTAAGAAGTAGGTGTGCACGTCTCTTTAGTTAGCTTGTTTTGTGTTTGTAAATCGAAATTCTGTTTTGTGTGTTTAAGCTCCATCCTTTTGGTAGCTGTAATTTGATGATCAAATCATCGCAGCTTAATTGTCGTGTTAACCAATGTTATGATCAATAAAATACAGCTTCGTATTGGGATTTTAAGTATCTGCTCGTATGTTACAAAAGGGCTACTTAGTTTGACATCATTCTTGACCTGTTTCCATTCTTAGATCAGAGATTTATATTTGTCAATGTTGCATTTTTTTGTTGTTGCTATATATCAATGTTGCAGTTGTCATGTATTGATAGAGTTGCTATATTTCTATGTTCAGCTGGATGGTTCAGTCAAATGTTTGTTTCTGTGGTGACATAGTTCGGTCTTTGGATAATTTTTGGTAGTTATCTTGATGATCTATATTGTTTTGTTTTGTTCTGTTCCCCCAGTTGGGGTATGGTCCTTGTAGCTCTCATTTTTTGTATAATTGAATGAAAAATGTTAAGCTTTGAACTAAAAATTAGTTTTCTTATGATTTCTACTTGGATATGAAGTACCAAGGTAATCATTCTCTAAATTTATTTGAGAATATAAAACTATATTTAAACTGTAGTATACAGAGATTATGTAA
>PHNY01014034.1:4877-25234 GCA_003724115.2 Anethum foeniculum
GGGATAACCAAAGTACCGGTGACCAGACTACCAAAACTTTCAATGTTTCGTCTTTAATATAATAGTATAGATTGGAGATAAGTTGAAATAATTAATCATACATTAACCGAATATTATTATACATATATTTTTTTATTAATTCAGTTATACATATATATTTATTATACAATAAAATATATTTAAAAATAGTGTTTAGTTCCAAGAAAAATTTAAATCTCATTCATAAAATTATACATACCATAAAATTGCACCACATACGCAGTTGTAGAATTATTTATGGAAAAAAAAAGTAAGACAACACTTGATCTTTTACTGCTAATAGATTTTATGGTGTGAAGATGATGAGTTCCTTGAGTACGAAAGTTTATTAATTTCTTTTGTTAGTTGCAAAAGCCAAGTTGCATGTGATTTAATTGAAATTTTCAGAAAATTTTGATTTCGTTCTTAACTTAATTAGCTCGATTTTAATGTAAATTCGAGAGTGAAAGTTTAATTATATGATTCGTGTTTAAATATTGTTATGCATAATTTTATTTTTCAGAATTTTTTATTCGGATTTATGTTTAATTGGTTCGAGATATGAAATTATTGAGTGTATTTAATTCGTTTATGATCGAGTACAAATGTGTATGTTAAATTAGAGAATTTTGAGAATATATATTATATGAGATTTTTGGTTCGAAATATATAATACATGACCGACTGTACAAATATACAATTAATTCAATAAAATCACATGAGTTTACCTACATCCATGTTCTTATCAAAATAAAAAGTTGTCTAGAATTTTTTTTAAACAATTAAGATAAATTTAAAATATTATTTTTACCAATTTTTTAGTTACAAAATTATTTTAATATATATGAAAATTCGTGCGAGAATTATTTCAGTATATAAACAGACATGTGCCTTGCACGGGTTTTTAAGCTAGTATTAGTTAAATGAGGAAAAAATATACTTTCTCAGTTCCATTGAATTATATATACCGAGGGACGGGATTTGACAAGTATTTTAACGCTCATTAATAACACAGTTTCATACATTATTTTAATTTGTTTTTCTTAACATTTAAAGTTTAATTTAGAAAAAAATATTTTAAAAATAAATTATAAAATATATTTTATATTTATCTTGAAATGTGTGTCGAGTAAGAAAAAAATATGTATAAAAATAAATGGGACGGAAGGAATGGAAGTGTATAATATGTTCTATAACATGAAATATTGATATTTATTTTGCAAAGTGAAAATTGAATCATTGATATGCTATTTTGTTTATATAAACACCCAATATTAAGGCCCTGAGTGCAAGAAAATCACTTTGTAATTTTCTTTGATTCAAAAAGAATTCCACAACACGACCACAGTCTTTTAAGTAATTTGGATTTTGGTCGACATGACTCACCAGCCTAAAACTCCAATATTTAACTGGCCTGTTATTTTATAATGTAGTAAGGCTCTTTTTCACAGTAAAAAATTTATACAGTATAATTTATTTATTTTTACAGAAAGCTCGAGATTTTATTACGGATTCAAATCAATATCAATACAATTCTTAATTTTAATAGGCACATTCCGCCTATTAAAAATACGACAAGAATATAAATACGATTCCCTTGCTAGAAGATGGGCCACCGCATTTGCAGATCGTTTAACAAAAAACAAAGAAATTTTGTGAAGTCGCTGAAGAAGACAACGACAATCCTCTATCACCATACCAAACCGAGACCGCATAGGAGTAGCACTTCTGATTGCTTGAACAACTACGAGGCAATCAGTCTCAACTTCGACCTTGTGCCACTCTATTCGAGCACACCAACTCAGAGCCTCTTTCGCCGCTATTGCTTCTGCCATGACAGGGGATTCCAAGTTAGAAACAAACAACGCCTTAGCTTCTATTAGGCCTCCCTCAGAGTTTCTAGCAATCAATCCAAAACCAATACTTCCTCGACTTCAAAAACCGCTGCATCAACCGAAATCTTGACTGTGTTTGGTTAGGGCTTAACCCAGAAAGAAGCACCATCTCCTTCGACCTGAGGTTGGAGAGGAGCCGTAGAGGAATTTGTCTGGGCTATATTCCATTGTGCAAGACCCTGCTTGGCTGCAGCAACGATTCTGTTAATCATTGAGTATTTATGATTCCAAATTCAATCATTTCAAGCTCTCCAGATGGACCAACAGACCATAACAACTTCAGCACGTTTTGTTTGAGTAAACTTGGCAAACACACCTGCCAGCCAGTCCTTAAAATTTGCAACCACGTCATCTTGATAACTTGGGATTACTATCAACCAGCATTGTTTGATAATGGGGCATGAAACTAGACTATGAAATGCTGTTTCTAGTTCAGACTTGCAGAGCGGACACAAACTTTGAACTGGAACCTGTTTAATATTAAGCTGATCCATAGTTGGTACACAATTTGATAAGGCACGCCAAACCAAATTAAGGGCTTTCGGAGGAGCTTTTATATTCCACAGCATTTTCCAAATACTTTCATTATCACTCGAATGCCAATTCCCACTGTTCCTGCAAGTAATTATAAGCACTTTTGACAGAAATACCTGAATTTTCCAGCCTCCAGTATAGGACATCTTGTGTGGCTGTTTCATTGAGTCTCACAGCTAAGACTGCTTGTTGATCATTAACATTTAGAACATCTTTGATTAAATCAGTGTCCCATTCCAATCTATCCATACACATCAAAGAGTCAACAGGTTTCCCTTGTAAACACTGAACGTCTGAAGTAATATAAGGGTGATCTGTCATTAAGAGCCAAGGCTGATCCAAAATACGAATGCTCTTCCCAACACCTACACTCCACCTGACTCCATCTGCAAACAGCTTCTTAGCTTCAAAAACACTCCTCCAGATAAAACTTGGACTATTTCCCAACTTTGACTAAAGAAAATCCGTTTCAGCATAATATCTAGCTTTGTATAGTCTCGACACCAAACTATCAGTGTTAGTAGCCAGTCTCTATGCTTGCTTACCTAGCATGGCCAAATTGAAATTTCTGAAGTGTCTAAACCCTAGACCCCCAGAGTTTTTGTGCTTGGCCATTCTGTTCCAACACATCCACTTGATTTTCCCCGTATTATTCTTAGATGAATCCCACCAAAACTTGGATAACGCCTTTTCAATATCTCTTGTGACCTCAAGAGGTAACAAAAACACATTCATGGCATAGGCTGGGAGCGTTTGCACTACAGATTTCACCAAGGTTTCTTTACCTGCCCAAGAAATAAACTTTCCATTTCAACTTCTTATCCTTGCAAGAACCTTTTCTTTTAAATACCCGAAGATTGCAGATTTATTTCTTCCAATAATACTTGGTAATCCCAAGTACTTACTACTCACATCTGCTTCTCCCATTTGCATTACCTGACATACCAGCTGTCTATTATATTGAATGACATTGGTGCTAAAAAATATCAATGATTTACTCTTATTCACCTTCTGACCTGAAGCCTTCTCGTACACATCCAATAGCTGAAGCACTTTTATTGCTGCATTTTCATCCGCTTTACAAAAAACATACGAGTCATCTGCAAAAAACATGTGATTAACAGATGGAGCTTTTCTACAGATTTTAACCCCCTGCAACCACTTTTTCATCTCATATTTTCGTAGTAAAGATGACAGACCTTCTGCACAAATAATGAAAAGGTACGGGGACAGAGGGTCCCCTTGCCTTATACCCCTAAATGGACGAATTGGCCCCAAAACATGCTCCCCATGGACAATCAAATAGGATACTGTAGGAACGCATCGCAAGACCAAGTTAACCCACCACTGAGAAAAACCCATTCGAAGTAAGATGGCTTTCAAGATATCCCACTCTATACGATCATAAGCTTTGCTCATGTCCAATTTCAGTGTCATAAAACCATCTTTACCCACCTTCTTACCCTTAAGATTGTGCAAAACCTCATAAGAGACCATTATGTTATCTGAAATAAGTCATCCTGGAATAAACACGTTTTGCGTGTCCGAGACCAGCTTATCCAAGAAGCCTTTCATTCTGTTAACCATCACTTTGGTGATTACCGTCATAATAACATTACATAGCGCAATGGGTCAAAGATCAGTAACAGCCAAAGGATTTTTCTTTTTTGGAATTAGTACTATGTTCGTGTCATTCATTCCATCCAACAGATCTCCCGTCCCAAAAAACTGTTTCGTTGTCCTGTAAACATCCTCACCTACTATGTGCTAGAAGCGTTGGAAAAATGCAGGGGTCATCCCATCCGGACCTGGCGCTTTGTCCAAATGCATAGAAAAAATAGCTGACTTGACCTCCTCCTTAGATAGCACCCTGTTTAATATATTATTTTGTTCCTGAGTAATAGACTGAGGAACACAGTTGATGACCTCCTCATACTCCACTTGATTCGCTGTAAATAACTTCTTATAGTAATCTCGAATTAGGTCCTGAAGCCCTGTTTGCCAATCAACCCATAAGCCTGCATCATTTTTCAACTTCACTATCCGATTAGTTCTTTGTCTCGTGTTGCACGCAACATGAAAATATTTGGTATTTTTATCACCTGCAGCAAGCCACAGTTGCTTCGACCGTTGCCTCCAAAATATCTCTTTTTGCTCAAGGATGAGATATAATTGATGTTTTACTTCCTTAAACTCCATCACTGAATGATGATCACTTTTAGCTCTGAGCTGTTTCAATCGTTGTTTACACTCCCTTACCCTTTTACTAAAAAAACCTGTTACTTCTTTACCCCACACACTGGGATTAGTGGCACACTGACAGATTTTAGTTTGAACATCTGAACTCGTATTCGCTTCCTAGTTATCTTTCACAATTTGACCACATAATTGTTCGACTAACCAAGCATTTTCAAATCGAAACCGCTTGTGATTGGACCTCGTCTCCCCACACTCAGGTTCCAACAATATAGCACTATGGTCCGATGGTGAGCCCTCCATAGTATACAGTTTTGCAAATGGAAAGAGATGCAACCAGTGAGTCATTACCAACGCTCTATCTAGACGAATTTCCATCAATGCCTCTGTTCCTCTCCCCCTTTCCCATGTATATTGATGTCCACTTAACTCAATATCATGCATACCTGTCTCCTGTAATACATCATTGAATCCATTTAACAACCATTGAGGGTATAACGCTCCTCCTCTCTTTCTTCTAGCATTTCTGTTCGGTTCTTCATAGAAACCGGTCAAATGCCATGATTTCGAACCATTAACAACAACTTCCACATCAATATGGTTATTTGATAGACTCAGTAACTGAGCTTGATCTTGTTCTTTCCAAAGTAAAGTAAGACCTCCACTACGACCTCGAGCCTCTACCACTATCATCCCCTGAAAACCTAACCGAGTTCGCACCCATTCCATTCTTTCTTTTTTACTCAACGTTTCACACAAGAACACAAACGTAGGCCTTTGTTGACGAATTACGTCTTGTAGGAACTGAAACTTCCAAGGTGGCCCCATACCTTGGCAGTTCCAACTTATTATACTTATGATGAGTGGCGGGTCTGCATAGGAGAACCCACCAAAATTAAGTTTTTTTGGTTCGAGCTGTCATCAGTTGGGCTATAATACATTTCCTCATCTGGGCTAACTGGGCTAAAAGAGTCATGGGCTTTTCTCCTTCTTTTTGGGTCCGAAACTGTTAATTCAGTAGTATCATTCACAATATCCTTTTCATCCGCTTTTGACTTCTGTTCCCTACTTAACGGGAGCTGATTTCTAGCAACATTAGATGGGCCTATCTGTTCACCATGATTCTCGTTTATCCGCTGCACAATTACTGGCACCTGGCTCGCCACCCTATCTGCTGCATTCTCACTACCAATTACATGCCCGACATTTTTTTACGGTAATCACAGTACCATCTCCTTTGTCACCTGAATTATTCACCGGAATTACACCCCCCGGCCTCAACCATTTGCTACCCATTCAATGAGAACGTCTTCTATTTTCAGCATGCATCCAACTTCCATATACCTTTTTAATTGGTTCCGTTTGAGCCTCAAATAACTTTTCACAGAACTTATCAATGTGGCCAATCAACCCCAAAATAAAACAAAACGTGGAATGCCTTAGTACTTAAAATTAACCCAACACCAGTTTGTATCACTCTTTTTTAGCTTCATATGTCGCTTCAAAGGTATATTCAATGGAATAGAAACCCGCACACGGAAATACTCACCCCAAACTCCAACAAAGTTATTAACATCAGACTCAACAAACTTGCCTATGTAATTTCCAATATCTGTTACCACCCTTTGTGACATGAACCCCATTTCTATACCATGCAATTGTACCCAGATTTCTAAGTTGTTGATCTCCATAGTTTTTGGGTTATCCCCATCCTTTAGTCGTTCAAACACCAAGTGAAAATGACCAAATGACCAGGGGCTACCATCACACACTCGTTTTATGTCAATTTCATGATAAAATTAGAACAAAAAACGATTAGCTTCTAGTTGTTTAACATACATGCCCTTACCCGGACGCCAGAGCGAAGCCATCTTATGCTGCATTGCTTGGAAATCGATAGATGACTCCGTAAGAAACCTCCCGACTAGGCACCACCTTGTGTCAATCTCACTTGAGATCTCTGAATCTTCCTCATATAGAATACCTCCTTGTTCCTCCTCTTCAAGGGATATCATGGCGAAAGCCTCTTCCATATCTTTGACCGTATTACTCATTCCAGACATTTGTAAACAGAACAAAACTGATAGCAAGAAAAATAGATTCTCAGACTGTAGAAACGAATACTAACAGAGAAACATACTCATCATGTCAATAGACAAGACTGCTCACGAATTGATTTAAACTTGTTCATAAGTGTTCAGTTCCAATTACATTATGCTAGTGTCTTACTCGTGTAAGAATCTTACGACTCGAACTGAACTTGTTTAAAACTTACAGTATAATCTAAAAGACTATTTGAACATGTACGTACAATTACACTAAATCAAGAACGCAACAGAAAGCTACAAGAGAGGAAGTATCACTTTTTTTATATAATTAGATCATTGTATCAGTCCAGAAAACTTACAATGAAAGGAAAGCAGTTCCCAATTGCCAACATTCACACCAAAATGGCCAAAACTTGGTCTTACTTAAGTGCCACAAAGATAGATGAATGTTGAGAACATACATCTATGGTATTCTATTACATTAGTATTATATATAATATATAAGAAGAACCAACCACACAATTCTCACTCTTTCTGCGTCTTTTCAGTCAACCTCTCTGAACTAGCCTGCTTCATTGAAGCTGAAAGATGCATGGAATATCACTCTGCCGCGGAAGAAATCTTCTTCAATCCCTTCAAATGTAACGCCCCCAAATTCGGGGTCAGAGGATTTGGTTGTCACGCTAAAAACTCAAAATAACTTGTTTAATCCAAAAACAATAACTAAGTTCAACAATTTTAAATATAATATCAGACCACAACTAAACCAAAATCTTTTAGGTTACAGTGCTAGAAACAAGATTTATAAATTTCACCAATAAACGTTTCTTTTTTATTACTCTTTTTAACAGATACCAAACTATGAACTTAACCTGCTAGTATAACTTCGATAAGAAGTGTATTAGGCCAAATTATATGATAATATAAATATTATAATTAAAAACAACTTACTTTATTTCCGAGTACTTCATAATGCATCTTTCGTTTTCTTCTTCCCAACTACGTGGCTAAATCTCAACAATCTACCTTTCACTGGAAGCTTAAATTACAGGCAAGTATAAGCGAAAGAAATGCTTAGCAAGTATATTAAAAGCATTATAGGAAAGCCTCCCAAAACATTTATGGGTCTTTTTTAGTAAAACAGATATCTGCTATCAAACAAAGCATTTAAAACAATAAATTTTTGAACACCTGAATATTTTATAGAATCTGATTTGTATTGCTTCGACAATATCGAAACCATTTTGATAATTTACCAAATTTTTTCATTAAAATCTTTGATAATTGAGCAACATGGGCTTCAACAACGATCTTGATAAGAATCTAGTTTGTAAAACAATATTCACAATGATATCGTAATTAAACAATATGAAATAATAATAATAAACTGAATCACAAGAACTGTATCAATTTTCTGTTAATATTTAAGAACTAAATAATTCATTTAGTCCTTTCAGATTATCAATAAATTAGATTGGAGCCATCAAGACGCCGTGCTGCCACCGATAATTAGTCGCGAAGCAATACCAGTACGTCGTAGCATATCCAAAACAAGGGGTACCCAAATAAAAGGCAACATATTGGCCTATAATATATTAAATTATGTCGTAATATATGCACACGCTGGCCGACGCCATAGCCTCTTACGCAACCATCCAATCTAGAATATAAGAATCTGGTATAATTGGTATTCTTATTGAACAACAAGCTCATATTCTTTATCAGGAATAACAACAAAACCAAATTTTAAATCAAACAGTGTATCTCACTTTCCAAAAAACAGTATATAGTTTGGATTCTAGTAGAATAATTACTAGAATCATATTTCAATCTGTATCACAACGAAAAGCTATATCGAAAGCAATATCGTAGTTCAATTACCAAAACATCGAGTCATGGTGGAAATACTTACATAATCAGAAGTAAACATTTTGAATATTAAAACATTTAAATTAAGGATGAATACTTGACTTTGGCCCTTAGCAGTTCCGCACTCTCAAATTAAAACAATTATTTTAATTTTTTGCCCCATGATATCACCATATGTTATTCTAATAATTCTCTGTTTTGCCGCGACTTCGGCAGCTATAATCCTGATACACAATATTATTCAACTTCAATCTTTATCCATTCCGTCCTATCTTGATTGTCTCGAGCATCTATAATTAAAAGATCCACTTTAATCGTCCAAACCATAATTACTCGACAGACTGCTTGTTTAAAACTTATCGTCTACCCATACGATAACCTCTTATACTGAGAAATCACAGTCAATAAATAATTATACAACTAGCAGCAGTCGAGCACATAAACACATAATGCACGTAAGCACATAGTGCATATAACACATAACTCAGTTCGTAAAAACATTCAATTTGGTATGATTAAAACTGAAATTGGATCAAAATACGATTTTTCGGTAAGTACCTGACTCACAAATGTTTGTAAAATACTCAACCTTTTGCTTAAAAAAGAATTTGGGTGCCGAAAGTATTTCCAAAAGAAGCGGCATAATTTTATGAATCTAGACGCGTTCGTTTCGTTGAAAACGGACAAATGGTCTATTTATTATTAATAAAATAGGAATAAATAAATTAATAATAATATTAATTGATTATTAAATATCTTATAAATTTCCAAAATCTGGAAATAATTCTTAAAACTTTATTTATTTTAACTATAAACAATTACATTTTAGTTAACTATTTATAAATAAAATTAATTGATTAAATGAAATAATCAACTAATCATTTAAATAAATAATTAACTAAAATAAATTATAAATAATTAATACAAATTAAAATTTTCAAAAATAATAAAGAAAATACTTTTCTAGAATAAAAAGTAATTAATTAATTATTTAGAATAATTAACTACATAAATTTTGAATTAAAAATCAATTTCTTAGTAAAAGAAATAATTTTTGATATACTTTCAAAAAGGAAACTCCATAACAATTCTTCAGAATTTGAATTAGGGGAAGGGGAATCAACGGTTTTAAAATCGGGTCCCCAAGAACCCAGCCGGATCCGGCTTGAATGCCGGCCGGAATCTGGGTTGAACCCAGAAGCCGGTGGATTTGCCAGATTCCGGCGAGCTCCGAATCGGGGGTAAAACAGTTCTAACCAATCCGTTATTTCAGCACAAAACACTCACTGCACTCCAGCAATACAGATTAAACACGAATCACCACAAACGATGCTTGACACATCGATTCCAGCCAAAAACGAAAACAAAACGACGGTTTTCTCCGGCCGAAATCGACCTCAGCCAATACCCCCAACCAAACTTAACGTTTCATACTTCAAATCGAAGCTTAAAGTTATACGAATACAAACATGTCATCATAATTGTCAAACAGCAATACAATCAGTTGGAAAATCGGGAAAACGAAGGCGGCACAACTTTTCTGACGGACTAAAATCGAATATAAACAACGATAAAATACGCATGTCAAGACTCAACATCAAATGATCTATCTATCCATGATCTTAGAATCGATGAACGATAATCGCAAAGGAAACCCCCAATTTAAAATAAGCCCTAAAATTAAACTTTTAAAAATTATACCTTCTGTAGTGATTTTGAGGAAAGAAATGAAAATTACAGATCGAGGGGTTCACAACGGATATTCATAAGCTCGATTTGGTGTCCGCTAACACATTTAAAAAGGGCTTTAATCTTGAAGAACACGAAGAACAATTCTTTGAGAAATTTTGCAAAATTATTCTGTTTTCTGATTTTTATGTATAATTCACAAAATTAATCCACTATTTATATCTTCCGAAAATTGATACCCCAAAAATTATTTAGGGCCAAATTACATCATGTAATAGGAATAAATTTTAAAATATTATTTTAAATAAATAATAAAAATTATGTTAAAATTTCTCAAAATTATGGACTTTACGAAAATGGAATAATATAAAATATTTGGAAGTCCCGTGATTTTATACAAACAAAAACATCGATTTTGTGGACTTTAACGTCCCGGTAGGGTCGCGATCCGATAATTACTTGGAAAAACAAAATATTTTCTAAATTTAGAATAAATTCCAAAAATAATTATAAAATATACAAACTCGCGTAAGACGAGACTGAGCACGTATAAACCACATACGTTATTTAAAACGAGTCCAGCGAACATGTAATTTCATATAATTACATTTTAAACACGTAACAATTATTCTAAAATTATTCTGGCCCTTACAGAACCACATATAATATTTATCACATAATATTTTTGAACAAGAAACATTTTTAAATTAAATTAAACACATAACACTGTTTTAACACATAATTAAATAATCAAACATAATGCAAGTTTCACATAGAATACTTTTATACTTTCAATAAATAAAATTTTGACGCAGATACAATATCAACTCGATCCCTAAAATTTTAAAACGACTCAATTTTTGAATATTGATGAAACTGTTGGCAATTTTAAAATAATAAAAATAATAAAACATTTTCAAGATTCGGACATGGATCGAAACAAAACTAAAATTTAACACATTGATCCATTTACGGACGGGTAAACATCAGACAAGAATAAAATATCCATAATTTTATTCCCCCCAAATTGAAAAATCGTATAAAACATTCAAATAATTATTATAATAAATTCTGAAATTACGGGATATTACATCACCCTTCTACATGATATCCGCGTTCAGAGCAACATCAAGGGTAACAGCCACTGGAGCATTAATCTGTCCCAGTCCTAGATCATGGATTTGGTCAGTGTGATTGGATACTATATCAAAATCCACCGGGTCTCTAACATTAGCAGGAAGAAACACATCCTGCAAATCAGGGTTGTCGATGCCTAGCCCCATATCCCAGTTCAGCAGTTCCTCTACGCCACCCACTGGCCTCTAAAGAGTGTAGAGCCTGTCCCATACCTCTAAGCCCAGCCTGTCCAGAAATCTAGCCGCCTTGTTCCTTGCTAGGAAGATAAAGTTGACTTTGCATATCCAGCGTTTGTCCATGACCCTTATGTCAATTTGAGAAGTTAGGTCATACACTGACGTCAGAGCTCTGAGATGGAAGTTTTTCATGATCTTGAAGGCCTCATAATTATTCGTTTCAAGGATGATATCACGATAGCCTTCTTCAAAAGCTCTCAGGAGGGGAACGAAGCAAGCCCACAGTTGGTCACCAAGTTGAGTCATGAACGGGATTGTGCCCACAGTAAGTAGTTTGAGTTGTCCTTCAGAATCTCTGTAGACTACACAGGCCTAACCGTGGTGGAATAAATTCATGGACATTGAGTTTGAGTGAAGACGGAGGAAGGGGGATCTAATGGTAAGCCATTTAGGGATACCTGGAAGAAGAGAGAATGAAGGTGTGCAACATGATACCGGGCTGATGAAGTACTTATATGCCTTTTCCACCTTTGCTATATTTAATATTACCCCACTTGCCACCTTCTCTGATAAATGATTTCAGCCACTAAATAAATAAAATACTTATCCTCAGTTATAACCCTGACCCAACTATATATAAAAGAGAACATGCATAATGCCACGTGTCGATCTATAGGGACTCGAAACCAATTCTACAAGAAAATGTTGTAATACTTGAAGCATAATGATCACTTATTCTTGACTTCATTTACATCGAATTGTATTGTCAGGCGGCGATGAACCAGTAATGCTACTACTTAAACTCCATGAATGCTATCCAAAGTCCTTTTTAAATAGTCCAACCTGCACGAAAAAGTACTCTTTCGCCTACCTTCCTTGGCCAACCTATTTGCCTCCACATTAAATCGTCTACTTATATGCACCACCTTAATATCTTGTAATGATTTCAGCAGCTCATACAACTGTATTATACCCTCATGTATATTTGTATCTTCATTATTACACCCCTCCACTAGCTATAATGAGTCTGAAGCTATTAGTATATGAATTACCCCTTAGCCTTTTATTCAAAATCGCCTTTATCATAAAAGGAGCATTTTCTTCCACCTCTAGTGGGTTAGGACGGTTGATGGGCCCTGAGAAGATAAAAACCACCTTTCTATTTTTATCCCATAAGTATCCTCCAATTCCCGCTGTGGTCAACCGATCGTGGGATTTTAGTAAAGATCCATCCACGAAGCCCACTAGATGGTGACTTTCAAACAATAATTTTATGATAGATTTAAGCCCATATTTTATGTGTCTTTCATAGGCGTCCCTATGGCTCATATACGATAGATTGTAGCGATTTCCGTCCACTAGGTTATGCATTAAGCTCCATTCCTGTGCTATGGTTTTGATGCATTTCTCCACCTCTCTTTCAATAATTCTCACATCATTAAAGACATGATTATTCCTTGTTACCCATATTGACCACATTATTGCTGAGAAACAAATTAGTTTTCCTAAAGTGTCCTTACCTCTTGATAGGAGTAACAGTACTCTACAACCTTCTGCGATTGTATTTGTGGGATATCCACCCATTTTGTGAACAGAAACGAGCTAAAGAACAATCCCATAACAAGTGCTTAAGATCTTCAATACTCCTTCGACGCCATTCACATGTTGATTGTACCTGGACTCCTCTTTGTTGTAGCAAGTCTAAAGTTTGCAGAACTTCATGTAATGCTTTCCATAGGAATATTTTTACTTATTGTGGAACCTTTAGTTTCCAAAGTACCGACTAACTATGCTCCTGACCTTCACATGCATGTATTGCCTTGTATCCCGCATTGGTAGTGTACTGAGATTGATTTACTTTCCAACATAGTTCATCTTTTTTATTTGTGAGCGATATATTTTAGATCAAAATATCTACTTGTCGCATGTCATTTAGTTCCTAGCCTCTTAGATCTCTCCTCCAATGAACTATGTTGTAGGATTTTATAACTTCCCAGAGCTGACTCATATCACACACTAAAATTATTTTGTATGCTGACAGATTGAATAACCTATTGAATTTGCCCGCCAGAATGCCTTCCTGATTCCAGTTGTCCACCCAGAATTCATTACAACATTATTTCCTACCTTCCACTGAAAATCCTTAGGATTAAAAATTTTTAGTTGTTGAAACTCTTTCACCGATGCAATATTCTTCACTAGATGTGATACCATGGTATGATGCCCTTTGTTTGGGGTTAGACTAGAAATGTGCCCCATATTTTGAGATCATCAGTTTATGCCACAGTTTTGATTTTTCGGTCTTTACTTTCCACCACCACGTCGCTAGCAAAGCCGCATTTTTCCACGCAAGTACTTCAACACCTAGGCCGCCTTTGTTTTTTGGTCTACATATTACTTCCCATTTAATGGTGTGTAGCTTCCTGACGTTGATTGGTTCGATTTTCTCACCCCAGAAAAAACGCCGTTTTAATATCTCTAAATCCTTTAGAACCCCCCGGTGGAAGTTTATTAACACTGAACTAATTTGTTAGAATAGCATCTAAAACCGATTAAACTAAAATCATTTTTCTGCCTGAGACAATGTTGAGGCACGCCAGGAAGCTAGTTTTGTTGAGACTTTTTTAGTAATAGGGACCCAATTTTTTTTTCTGTTAGGATTACCTCCTATGGTTGCACCTAGGTATTGAAACGGGAAATTTCTCAAGTCGCACCCTAGAGTATTAGCCCAAGAGATCGTTATTTCTTTATCCAAGACAGAGGTGTAAATGCAGCTCTTATGAAAGTTTACCTTCAACCCCACCATTATTTTAAAAATGATTAACATGATCTTCACGCCTTTGATTGATTGTTCCTCATTTTTCAAGAAGAAAATTGTGTCATCCGCAAACTGTAGATGAGAAATTGTCAGGTTATCACCAAACCAGATCCCTTTAATGACGTTTAGCTCTTCTGCCTTTGTTGTGAGAAGGTGTAAGAATTCCAACACTAATATGTGTAGCAATGGTAAATAAAGGGTCTCCTTAACAAAGACCTTTTCCCATTTCAAACTCGCTTGTTGTGATGACATTGATCAACACTGATAACCTGATTGAGGAGATAATAGCACTGATCCACTTGCGCCATTTATGACCAAAGCCCTATAAATCAAGAAAGTATAACAGAAAATTCCATCTAATTGAGTCGAACGCTTTTTCAAAATCCACTTTAAAAATTACCCCATTTATCAGCTTCTTTTGGATGCTATAGGACATCTCTCCCGTTATCAAATTGCAATCAGAATTAAGTCTTCCGTTTGTAAAAGCAAATTGAGTGTCTAATACAAACAGATGAAGGTGGTCTTTGATTTTGTTGGCTAGAAGTTTTAGTAGGATCTTCATTGAGCAATTTATAAGGCTAATGTGCCGAAAAGGTTGCACTTGAGTTGGGTCCATTTCGGGATCAGGGTCATAAATGAAGAGTTTATCCCTTGGGGCAGAATGAAGTGGTCATGAAAAATATTCATGAAGGAGACAATATCATCTTTAATAAAATCCCAGAAGTTTCTGATGTAGAATACATTGAACCCGCTCTCGGTGATTTAGTTGGATCTATGTCTTTCATTCCATTTATAATTTCTGAGGCTTCAAACTTTGCTTCTAACATATCTGCCACTGATGACGAGAGCTTGCTTGGATGTCTTCGATGTCGAAGCACCTAGGTTCGTGAATCTTTTTAAACCTTTCTTCAAAGTATCAAGCAAATAAATCTTTGATAATTCTTGGTATCCAACTCCCCTTGTGTAGTTTGCCATGAATATTGTTTTTCCATCTCCTTCTACTGACGACTGAATGGAAGTATCTAGTGTGGGAGTCTCCCTTCTGAAGCCATGTAGATCTTGATTTTTGTCTGAGAATTGCTTTTTGTTCTTCGTATTTTGCTCTGAGATTGTTTGCAATCCTATTCGATTCATCTTTGTCTCCCTTTTCATCAGCTAAAAAGAGTTTCTCTTCCAGAGATTGAATTATTGTTCCACAAATTTCATTTTCGTTTGTGTTCCAACTTTGAATCACTTGTCTCACCGCTTTAAGTTTCGCATGCAGTGTCATGCTGCCTCTCTTACTTCCCAAAGCCTTGCAAATGCCACTAATTTGCCGGACAGATTTGTGAGCCAGTGGTCAAAACTCTTATAGGTTTTGGACCCCAATCGAGTTTTTTGAAAAATATTATGAGTACTGTGTGATCAAAACTTTTTCTTGCTAAGCCTTTAACTTTGCATTCCAATATATATTCTTAATTGTTAGATAACAAAAACGATCAAGTCTGCTGCATTTCCTTGTCCGTGAGAATCATGAATAGGAACCGTTTTGTGGATTTATGTCCGAGAGGCCATTGAAGTTAATGAAATGTAAGAAGTTTGAAGAGTCCTTTTTTTCTGTATGAGCAATTACGGGATTCCTCCTCTTGTTTGGTGTTATTAAAGTCTCCTGCTATGCAAATTTGTTCCTCCCGGTTGTCCAATAAAATATGACATATCTCATCCCATATCTTTTGCTTTTCTGTTGAGCTTTGTGGAGCATATACGTTAATGCCATTTAGAACAGTTAGTTGATCATCCTGTGGATTGAGCAATTTCCATTTTATCCTAATCCATTTCCTCGCCATCTTTGTCTGGATGGCTGACAGTTTCGCTTTGTCCCATGACGTTGCTATTCCACCTGATTGTCCATGCGATTTCTTCACTACCCAATAATGTGTTACATCCCAGATTGATTCCTTGAACTTATCTGTAATCTCTACACACTTTGTTTCCTAAATAAAGATCACCCAAGGGTCCTATTTCAGTACAAATTTTCTCAGGTTCTTTCTATCCACTGAATTGTTCATTCCTCTGATATTCCAAGTTAATAGTGAGAAATTGTTTTTAGACATCAATAATATTAGACAGTGCTTCGGTTTTGCCCCCAGATTATTATGAATAACTTGCAGAGTTTTATCCTTGTCCTGTTTCAATGTCAAACCCATCATCTGAGCTGATTCTAAGATGCATTCCGCCAGTTCTTTCATTTTATTGATTTTGGGTATCTCGTCCACCTTTGTGCCCCCCACATTATCTAAAGAAACTTGTATGCCTGATGCATTGTTAGTCTTGCTGTCCTGTTTCAATGTCAAACCCATCATCTGAGCTGATTCTAAGATACATTCCGCCAGTTCTTACATTTTATTGATTTTGGGTATCTCGTCCACCTTTGTGCCCCCCACATTATTTAAAGAAACTTGTCTGCCTGATGCATGGTTAGTCTTGCTCGCTCTGCGATCTATCTTTGGAGTGATGATATGCTTAGGTTTTTTGTTTTTGCTTTTTCGGAATTTGAATAAATTATTAATATCAATTTTATTATAAAAATTAATTAACACATTTAATATTACTATTAAAAAAATATTTATATTAAAATATTATAATAATAATAAAATTGTAACTTATATTAAAAAAGCTTGTGTGTGATATAAAATATTTTATCCATCGTAATGATCAATTGTTTTATATGTTATTTTTGTATTCACATTCTCACACGATTTTTTATAATGCGAGTCCATTGGAATTCGTAATTCGTACCACTGGCAAAGCCCGAAAAAATAACAACTTTTGGTGGCACATATACGTACATCATACATGTACGTATATGCTGTACCGTTAATATTTATGCTATCACCTCCCATACATTACACATTTCACCCCTCCCCCCTCCCTCACTCTTTCCCTCACTCTCCACGCCTTCTCTCTCTAGAATAGAATTGCCTCTTGGCTGTTGTATGTATACGTGTGAGAGTGTATAGGTGTGTTTGTATAGTTAATGTTTTTTTTTTTTTTTTATCACTCTTGAGATAAAGCTTCGAGCTGTTACGTTTTAGAATGCTGTAGTGTGTTGTTATATTTGTTTTTGACAGTATTTTAGTTGCTTTCATGCTTGTGTTTATAAGCTTGATTCATTGTTATTATATGATATTGCTTCTTTGCCCTTAAAATCTCTGTGACTGTCTTTATTGATTTTGCTTTGACGAGTATATGATCTTAAGATCTGTATGTTAGTATGTATGGAACTATGATAACATTAATTGTGCTTTGTTTTGACTTGGTAAACATTTACGCATACTGTATATTACTAACATTTTTCAACAGGTTTGCTTCTTTGCAGGTTTGTAGCCTCTAAACGTACCAGGCTCTGCTCCCCGTTAAAGCATTGTAAGTGTAGTACTCTATTTACAGTTATTCCTGATTTGGGATGCATTTTTTTTTTTTTTTGTTAATGAATACTGAATGAAAGCTGTGCGTCCTATTTGTGTCACGCGCTAACGCGTTTTATTGAAAATTTGGGTTAATCTATCGACTGCAAAGTCTATTGCGTTGGTCATTTGTAATTTTTTTTGGCTTCAATCTTGTTTCCCACAACCATGTAGTATTTCTTACTTTTTTTTAATGTATCAAGGACAGGTACTGTAACTCCTAATGGAGGGCGTGTTATAATAATGATTACTTAAGGTTTATAATTAAGAAATGCACATTATAGTTTTTGTTATTTATAAATCTGGTTTAAATAAATTTGTTAAATTGATAAATATCTGTTAAGTAAAGTATATATACATTATTTAGAAACCTTACTGTACAAATAACATTATACCAAGTGTTTCGTTTTTCTGACTGAACAAGAAACCAAAATTAAGTGATCAGGAAATTATTTGACTTTTACTAACCAACCCCACATGTTATATCTTTCTTTTTTTTACGATTCTTTTATGTACTTGTTTCATATGTGGTTTTATGCTTTTGTTTTAATTATTCTACATTCCTTAGAAAATGGACAATGTAATTGGCATAGTGGTGGAGAATGAAGAAAACGGCAGACGCTACCAAATAATTCGGCGAATTGGATCAGGGGGCACTGACCTTCAGCTGCCTATATATGAATGTTCAGTTATCAATGCTGTAAATATTCCGAACAAAGCTTTGAAACTACTGCGTAGGACTGCTGATTCAGAGGCAATATGGCAGGCATCTGTTCAAGAAGCTAACGATATGTTCGACCTTGTTTTAGGCCCAGGGCTAGCAACTACCATTCTTATGTATGATGAATGTTTTGAGACTTTCACCAACAATGAACACTACACTGCGTGGTCTTTCCATACCGAGAAACGGTATCTCTTCGACGGATCATGATTGATATGAGGTTCAGACGAGGTTTCCCAGTTCCCTGCCTTCGTAGACTAGTACGTAACCTGGTAACTGGTATCAGGGACCTCCATGAGGTTGGTTTATTCCATGGAGGTCCCACGGTAGGTAACCTTATGTTAACCAATGCAGATATAAAGCTGGGTGCTTTATCAACCAACTACTTGCAATTACTGAATGATCTTCCAGCCCCTGACCCTCAATTCCTCCCCGCTAATCTCATTGGTCAGTGGGGAAGGGCTCCAGAAATTGATAATGGGGTGGAGGTGCAGCAGGCGGCTCAACCACCCCAACAGCTGCAGTTGGCCATTGCTGGTGGAGCAAATGTAATAGAGCAAATTGAATTCTGGAATCAGTTCCAAGGCGAAAAGTTTGATATCTGGAACATAGGAGTGATAACACTGGAGTTGGCATATGGCCAACTCAATGTAATCGACCGCCCTCATTTTTTAAATGCGGTTGAATATATTCAAGAAACCTCTATTATGCCGAATAGCTGGGATCAGCTCTTGGAGAATTCAGCTGCTCACTTACCCATCAATGCAACTGCCAGCCGATTCAGTGGCTCGTTTATTGAATTTGTGCGCTTATGTTTGAGGACTGATCCAAATGCAAGACCTGCCATTGCTGTCCTAGTGGGTCATAACTATTTAAACCCACATAGGATGATCACTGGCCAACAGGTTGTGGACAGGGTATTTGCTGCATAAGCACGGATAAAGTTTACTAGTTACTTGTTATTGCAATTAAGCATGGGTTACGATGACTGAATATTTTTCTAAACACATGAACACAGAATTTTAGTTTCTACTTACAATTTGATGTTTTTGTATGGGATGTACTAGTTCTCTGTTACTGTTATGTTAGTCCAGTTACTTTTCTATTTCTACTGGTTTAATTTTCATAATCATTAGGCCAGTCCTTAATTTACACGTTTCTTTTGTGCAACTTATATGCAGTTTGAATATTGTGTTTTTTTTCCCATGTCAACTCAATCTGCATCCAGTAACTTAGTTCTGCATTTAATCACAAATCTAGTTTCAGTTAATTATTACTACGAGATGGGTTCACTATTACTATCATTTTGGCTCAAGTTTTATTAATGCGTAAAATACATTCCAATTCATATCTTTATTCTCAACCCGTGTTTCTTTTTTCAAAATTTTCAAAATGGAGTATCTATTTAGTATAAATTTCTTCTAAAGTCATGTTTGCATGCTCAGAACGATTTTTGGTTTTTATTTACTTCGTTTCTTGGCCCATTTCATTTCGGCCGAGAACGCATTTTTGCATTAGTTTTCCTCTGATCCATTTTAGGCAGCTGTAATTTGTTATGTATATTTAGACCGTAATCGTGATACTTACACATGTATTTTAAAAAATATTTAATAATTATTTTGCGTTCATGTTCTTTTTTTTATAAACAGTAGTAATATTAGAAAATGGGGCACATTGCCTTTGATTACAAGTAGAGCTGTTCACGAACCGAGCCGAGCCGAGTTTTGACCGAACCGAGCCGAGCTTTACTTTTTTTTCTGACGAACCGAGCCGAGCCGAGCTTTCTTAACGAACAGAATTTGGTGTTCGA
>PHNY01014051.1:0-12075 GCA_003724115.2 Anethum foeniculum
ACCCCCCCCCCCCCTTCTAGCTTATCTTACCCTCATACGGGACCTATCAGTCCAAAAGTCAAATACAGAGGGGGGTGAATGTATTTGTGTCCGTTTTTCAAAATTATCGCAGCGGAAAAATAAAACTTAAACAAACACAAACAAAATTTGGGGAATAATTCTTTATTAAGAAATTAAACCCTCGAAGGATGCTTACAATAAAGAATATGAAATATTCAATGCAACATCTCACTCTAAAAAGACAAAGCCATTATCAATTGATAATCAATACAAGCTATAAAGGCTATATCTAATGAGTGTATACAAGAATATAAGTCTTTATAGTGTAGAGAAAATTTGACAGCACTTCCTCTTAGTATTCCTTAAAATAATCGAATGACTTCTTCAAAGGAATTTTCTGCAGAGCTTCTTTACTGTGTTCTTGAGGAGTTGTTTTCAAATGATTGATTTGATCGACTTTTGTAGACGGTTGGTGGTTTGGGAATTGGAAAAGGATACGTGGTTGCATAATGTCCATGTATTCAAATTTATCATGTGGTCTCATAAAGCTGAGAGGCGACATTTGATAATTCCAAGAGGCGACAGGCTAATTTATATGCCTTAAAAGATTTTGAGAACCTTTAGGAGGCGACATGGATATCCTTGAAAAGCCAATAGGTGACTTCGATCTTCTACAAGATCAAGAGGCGACAGAAACATGCAAGAAACTGCAGCAGTCATCCTAGAAGGTGACACAGACCCAAGGCATGACCTATAGTACCTGCAAGACGCGACATGTAACACTTGTTTTCCTTGAACTTGTCTAACAGCTGATTTACCATGTGTAAAGCGCGACAGAGACACATTTTGGAGGTGACTGGTACTCCAAGACATCTTGCAGGCGACATGAGTAATGCTGGGAGGCGATGCCAGTCAGCTAGCCTCGGCAGAAGACTTGATAGACAAGATGAGGCGCGATACAAGCCTTATAACCTCACAAAAGGCGACATAAACCAGCTACAATGTTTAAGATGCGACAGACACAACTGGTAGGACGCGACATGAGCTCTAGACAGCTCTAAAACGCAACACAAACCATGCAGGAGAGATTACTGTCGCCTCTCAATTCTTTCCTTAGGCAACACTGATCTACTACGACCTGGGCGCAACAAAGAAACAGTAAGAAGCAACCTTGATCCTTGTAAGGCGCGACATGAACACTGTATCTCGCTGTGCTTGACTTCATGGTGTACACCAGGACTAATAGAACAGTAGAAATTTCCCTTGTATAATTTTATAACGTCATTACCCAAGCCTATAATTATGTGTGTATGTATATAATTATACACCCGGGGTTTTAATTTATAAAGTTCAAATATGTTAATTAAATAAACTTATCACTAACTTATTAAATAAACTAAGTTAGAATTATTATATCCTTATAATATAATATACATAAGAGGGATCTTATCCAAATATTTGGTCATGTACTACCAATGTAATATGAGCCATTAGATCTTGAATTAAATATATGGAAGCCGTTGGATCTAAAATAAGGGAATATTCTATTTTCATAATCTAAACCAAAACTAAGTAGGTCTTCTAAATTGAATAGATTAGTAGATATCCTAAATTGAATAGATTAGTTAGTAGGTGTGACACCCTCCAAACCCGGGGTAAAGATTTGCGGGTCACTAACCAAAAATAACTATAAACTCACCTGGAACATGATATAATATAAACAGATATTACCCCTGACATAACTTAGGATCGACAACAGGTTATAGTATGAAACAGAAACTACCAAAATATAAATTATTACAACACACCTTTTGGTTATTAGCATAACTGTAGGTATTCTAAATTGAATAGATTATGTATCCTATATTGAATAAAATACATAAAATAAAATCATGTGAACTTATTTTATTTTTATAAATAATAATTAAATGCTTGTTGCTGGAGGGATTCGAACCTAGAAGCTTTGCTAGTGCATTATTTAAATATTTTGATCCAACGGTTCTGATCATCTGATTAAGAAGATCCGACGGTTATGAGAGCGGTTCTGATCATCTGATTAAGAAGATCTGACGGTTATGAGATGGGATAACCAAAATGGAGGTTGAACCAAATTATAATATAAAATTTTGAGACTAATCTCAGGAAAAACTACGTTTAATGTATGAAGTTTTGATGAAGGTGAAAATAAATTCTTAGTTGTGTTGATTTATTATTTAATATTACATTCTCAACTAAACTATCGATGTTCACATGATTCTATGATTCTTTTATATAGTTCGTGTTCTTACGCATTCTATAAAATATCATAATGTTCCATACAACCCGTGCATTGCACGGGCAATAAGCTAGTATAATAAACTTATTTAAAGTTTATAAATATAATTCAATTTAAGTTTATAAAATAATTTGCTTCAAAAAAAAAGTTTATAAAATAATTTATTAAAAGTTTATAAAATTAAATTATTTTAGGTTTAATAATAAACTTATACTTATTTATAAAAATAAACTTGTTCAAAGTTTATTAAATAAACAAAGTAAAGTTTATAAATAACCCGAACTTTATAAACAAACTAAAAACCCTACATGACCTGGCCAAACTTCAGTTAGGTACCCCAGCCTTTTCTCCTTTTCCACTTAAGCCACTGAACTTCCCAGAGCTTCATTTTGAGGATTAAACTTATAAAATGCTTTCACTTCTGCCCTTCCTTGATTACAGCTCTTCACTTAACAATTTTTCTGAACAATAATATTTAGTTTCCCTACACGGATCACTGACGCCTAGTGCAATTGGTCTGGTTCACAAACGACTAGTTCCGCTCTCAGGCCTTCATATTATTAGCAATCTTGTTAAGTCTGCTACCATATCAGATCAACTTCACTAAAATCCTTTAGGTCTTCACACTAACTCTGAGAACTGCTTCAAATGCCTTCAACCTTATTTCTCTATTGCTTAAACATATTAATGAACTTCATACGGTCTTCTGTTAACGACTTCTTCACTGCAATTCACAGAACCATATGTATATACCCAATATTCAATCTGTACTGATTTCAGTGGAACATAGTATTGTTTCCAAGTCCTTGTTCTATGTTGAGTTATCCAAACCAGAATTGTTGAGATAATAAATATGCAATCTTGCTCAACATGTTGGATAAGAAACTTATTTATTTGGTTCTCGAAAATTTTCATCGTCCAAAAGAAATTAAAGCTCAATTGTGTTTGTATTAACTTGGACCATCTTTTAATATTACCTCCATAGTTATTCATTTTTACTCGACCGAGTGCCTGAAGAGAAAATTATGATTCCTCTAGCTTATAGAAGCTTACAAGTGTAGGTTAACTATTCGTAAGGTGTTGTCCCCTGTAAATACTTGGATCGAAATGATGTGTCCTTGTTTCTTGTTTAAATTAATCATCAAAGAGCATTCCTGGATCTGGATCGTTAGGGACTTGACTCTAGAGGGATGTATTTTTTAAGGTTTTTTTGAATTTTTTTAGTAGTAGTTTTTTATTTTGTACTTCATGTGTTTAGTTAGACTTCTTTTCCCTACTTTTTCCTTGTGTTCTCTATTGTGAAAAACCTTTTTGATATAGAATTGGGATAAATTGAAATTTATGAAAAGTTCAATTTTTTGGCTAATAGTACTTTTGTCAGATGCCAGTCAACTCTGTCATCTTTCCTAAAGTTATACATCAAAAAGTATTACATTAGTGTAATATGAAGTTAAAATAAGAATAGTTCTTTGAGGGTAAGAGCTAGCACTAGCAGTATGTAATTAGTGACGAAGAATCTATCGTTTATTGCCATAAAATTGAATTATCCCCACCTCAACTCATTTTACTTTTTTTCAAGATAGAAGTTTTAAAATCTTTGGGAGCAAAGTTTGGGTTTGGTATAGAAGCATTCTCCAGTGAGTTGCATGCTAAACTTGCTTGACGTTGACACTCAGATTATATTTTACCGCTGTTCAATCGTTTATTATGTGTAAAATTGATTGAAGTAACATTGCCCTTGACTACTTGTGGAGTGATGGTGACTTCATCGCAAGTTTGGTTGTATTGAGTCCGCCATATTTAATCCAGTATTCTTTAAAATAACATGTCTTGTGATTGTCAGGATGGCAAAAAGGTTTGTGTTGACTTCATTGAACAGGTTAAGACTGATTCCGTTGTTGATTATGTGTTGTAGTGAGGATAACTATTTATGTTTTATGAAATTTTACTTAAGTTGATTTGCAGCTTGATTTTGCAGCTATTGCTTGGTGTTCCTTTTCCATGTGGAAGGTACATATAAAGATATTTTAGTGATAAGTTTCATGTTCTCTTACCTAAGTATTTAGTATATTTTCTCTTCCATTACAATTTTTAGAGAATATGGTTAGCTGATGCTTTATATAACTGAGGAAATTTGGATGACATAAGCATTTGCTTTACTGCTATTGGGTAGTTTGAACATTAATTAGTCTTTTTCTAAATTTTGACGATTAATACAATTATGCATGTTAGACTGTTAGCAGGGGAAAATAGATTTTAGCAAGGAATTACAAGCATAAATATGAAATTTAGATTCAATATCGTTTGTAAGGGGAGGGTTTTTTTTAGAGGGGGATGGTGGATGGATTTTTCTTTAAATTTTGTTTTAAAGTCTCACGAGGATTACTAATGACCAATCCTTTTGTCCAAACCCTGAACCTAAGACCGCGAACCTGTCGGTTGCCTCTTACAACTTGAGGTCGTAGAAAATATCAGGCACTTTATCAACTTTTTATGCAGTCTCAATTACTTTTGGAGGTAAATATACTTGTGGAAGGAATACATGTGATTAATAACAATTTCCACCATAAACTTATACACTTGTACAATAAAACAAACAAGTTAAATTAGACTAAAATAGTGCACACTTTCAGTGAAATTGCAAATTATATTCCTGTAACTCTTAAATCGTTGAAAAGCATAATGGACGCATTGACACAGGTACAAAGGAGAAAATTTGATGGACACAACCAATGATAGTATGAACCAACCTCAATGGTGGTTATGTACTCTGCACCATGTACCAATACACATATCACACCATTACAGCTATGTAGAGATGAAACTATGTTAGCTGAAAAATTGTTTGTTTTTAGAATTGGGTATATAAGAATTTTCTTTACCTATAGTTATGTAATTCATGTTAATGTAGTTCGATTTTAACTAATATACCTGATGGTTATTCGTAAACATTGACAAAAATAAAAGAAAGTCGGTTTATACTTTTTATGTATATTGTACACAATCTCTTACACTAATGTGCAACAACAACAAATTTAATCCAAAAAATAGTTAGATAAATCTTACACCAAATATTCGGTATCAAAACTACTCATTTCGCAACTCAAAAGACCTCAATCATGGATGATTTTCATCGATAACCAGGTAATTACATAGCTAAAGTGCAACAAAACTATCACAAATTAAGAACATCGCATATATTGCAAAATTTCCGAACTTTAGAATTTATACTAGAATATGACCCGTGCCTTCCCGGTTTTCATGCTAGTAACATAAATACATCAACTACTGTTTATAGACAATATTTTTCAAACATAGAATTTTAACGTGGAATATAAAGCAATAAACTATTAATCAAGGAACAACGGTAGTTGCTACAGCACGAAGCGGATGAAGCTTGGCTAGAGTGTTCCCGAACTTATCCTCCATGTCCAACTCATCTGGTGCAATCCCACCTTCAAGTTTCCAGTCAAAACAATTTATGAGGGAGCCTAACATGATTGGCAGCATTCTCATTGCCGATGGCAATCCAGGACATTTCCTTCGACCCGCGCCAAATGGAATCAGCTCAAAATCATGGCCATAGACATCAACATCGGAGTCCATGAATCTCTCAGGTTGAAATGACAATGGATTTTCCCATAGCTTTGGATCGCGTCCAATAGCCCATGCATTGACAAGCACTTGTGAATTCTTAGGGATAGTGTAGCCACAGAGTTCAATGTCTTCTTCCACTTTGTGTGGTAGTAGTAAGGGAACTGGTGGATGCAACCTTGCAGTTTTTTTAACAAAACAACTCAAATACTTCAACTTAGAAATGTATACTTCTACTATCTTGCCTTTTTCCAATCACTTGATTGAGCTCAGCTTTTGCCTTTACCAATACTGTTTCCGAATTTTTTAATACCTCAGCCATCGCCCATTCTAGTGTACTTGAAGTTGTATCTGTTCCTGCATCAAATAAGTCCTGCCCATGTATATTAGTAACATTAATCTTTTTAGATAGCCAGTAACACATGTGCAGATGAAGTAATTGTACATTTCGTAAAGGTGCTCATAGTTAAGACAAAGAGTCCAGCAGCTAAGGAATCTTATAGTACTATAAAAATGATTAATAATTACACTGAGGAAAAAGATTGACTTACCACGAACAAGTGATTGGTGTGAGGTTTATCAATCTCGTTTCTTTCTAACAATTTGAGCAATTGGTCAAGCACATCTGTACTAGCTTTATCGTCTGAGTTTCCCCATCTCTTCGACTCCAATCGCTCGTTTAGCAAACCGTCAAGTAACTTGATTAGCTTCCCAAAATGAACACTCAGTCTTCGTTTAACACCTTGAGGATTGATGCGCCTAAGAATAGGAAAATAATAAACTAAATTAGGAGTACCCACCTCAAGCATAATGTTCCACATCAAGTCCTTGAATTCCTTAACATCTGTACCATGATACGGATCTGCCAAATCCTTTGAAAATATAGTATTCGACAAAAGATTAAGCGAGGTCTGGAAAGCAGCGCGACCAATATCTACAGCCTCCCCACTTTTGCTACACATGTCACAATATTTAACAAGCTCCTGTACCTTGTTAACTCGAAGATTTGAAATGGTCGCAAGCACGTATAGCATCGGACAGGGGCCGAGTAGAGAAGGCAAGGTCTTGATTTTGGAGAACTTGTCGAGCTGCGGTAGATGAAGAGATGACTATGGTGGTTGATAAGTACCCCTCCCTCAAGGGTCGCCAATCCATCGCAGAACCAAGAATCCCGCATGGACTCACTACGTTGTCACCAAGTTGACACTAATGATACCAAGTGACAAAGCCATCCCAACCGGCTGGCACTGCGAGCGACGGCATAATTGGTCCAGCGGGGATACTCGCATGCCCCGCACCTTAATAAATACATGCACGAAGATCTAGTAAAATATACTTAGTCAAGAAGCGAATGATTACAAAGTTGAAGTAGCGAGACATCCTGTCAACCCATGGGTGGCAACATCAGAAGGAGTCATATCCAACCATCAAAACCCTGTCAACCCTCCGGGAGCAACAGTATACCCCGCAACAACCTTTGGGCAAAAAGGAGCGCCCTCAGCTGGCGGCCAGATGTGACAAACGGACTGGGCAAAGGAGAGCCACGTCTCTCAACCCAACTCCAAAAAGGAAACCACCAAGTATCCGAAGGACAAATCCCGGTACCCCAAACCCCTATAAATACCAAGGTAAAACATCACAAAGGGATATACTCAATTGAGCGCACACACACAAAAGAAAATATACTCTCTAAACCTTATTACCTTCTCAAATACTGATTATCACATCGGAGGTGCTTGACGGCCACCACCCCCCTCAAGCATTGTTTTGCAGGACCCTTAACCGTACGTAGGCACCACAGAAAAGGCGGCAATTCCGGTGGATCGGGAAGTCGACTTATCATTTGGCACTAGAAGGAGGGCGGTCTTGAAAGAAAAAGGAGTTTCCCGCCTGAAAGATCTGCTTTTTCGACCGACATAATCGGAAAATCAAACATCCTACCGAACTCATTTCACCCCGACGTCCCTCATGGAAAAAACACGTTCACGCAACAACCGTCCCAACGATGAAGGAGACAGAGTGCTGGTTGAAAACCTCACTCCCTCTGGAAGAACAATACCGCCTTCCCAGCCAGCTAACCCCGCCATGGCCGCAAATCCAGCACATAACCCCAACCCAACACTCAATGTCACGAACAACGAGATAAACCAACCTGCGAGGCCCCAAAACCCGCCTGGTTTCCAACTGGATCTCATGGGGTATACCCAAACTCAAATCGACGCCTTACTTCGCGTCGCTACCGCCTTCCCGCAACCACAAGGGTCACAACACCCCCCTCATCCTAGAGATTCGCAGCTCAACCAACACGGGGAAAACGAACAAAGCGAAGCACACAGCCAACCCAGGAGAGGCAATTCTGCATTCTCCCGCCTGGGATCGTCTCAAGACACCAACCACAAAAATCACGAAGGTCCCCAGCACAGACCCGAAACCCGGAAGGAGAATAGGAGGAAGAGAGATCTCCGAAAAGACATTGAAGAAAAGAAAGCAGAACACAAAAGAGCAAAGAGGCGCCTCGAGAAAGAAGGAATGAGGGAGGAAAGATCACCTGAACCGCAAAATCACACAGGAAGCGCCCAGCCCACCAACGCCGACATGCTTAACACCATATTGGAACTCAAACGAAAGTTAGAGGGTGGAACCAACTCGGAAGTGAATGAATCCCCCTTCACAAAAAGACTTGAGAATGAGCGCAAGCAACGACACATTAAGCACATCAATTTGAACCCTTTCGATGGGCTGGGCGACCCCGAGGAACACCTCAGCTACTTCGATCAACTGGCTCTGCACTACCAGTACAAGGACTTGACGCGCTGTCGTTTCTTCACCGCAACTCTGCGAGGCGGAGCACAACGATGGTTTTGCCGCTTGCAACCCCAGTCGTTAGATTCATGGTCCGACTTCCGGAAAGTATTCCTCAACAAATTCAAAGTAAACCAAGCCCACGAAGTCCACACTGTGTTCTTAGAAACCATAGCTTAAAGGAAAGGAGAGAGCCTTCAAGCATACATAGACCGGTTCAAAGAAGCGGTAAACAAAGTGGTGTATGTAAACGAGACTGAAGACCTTGTGCATATGAGGAGAGGACTCAACCCATACGAATGCGAGAAGTATGTATGCAAACTTATGGAAGTTCAGCCCACAACCCTCGCCAAAGCATATGACCTAGCATCCCAAGCCATCAACGAGATCGAGTCACTAAATGTCCTTAAACAGTCGAGGGCTCCACCACCGCCGCCTCCAAGGCACCCTTAAGTCCACAGAGAGAGCTACTCTTTTTCACACCATCAAAAGCCTGCTGCCGCCCCGCTACAAGTGCAAATGACGCATGGACCTGCACAAACAAAACCAACCTCCAGCGACGTGAAAGATAGATTGGGCCCGGCTGTACACCAACGCCCAGAAAAATGACCTGAACCCAAATGGACTCCCCTGAGCATGCCGCGCGCAAACATCCTCGCGGAAATAAAAGGAAAGCCTTTCTATCGACCCCCACCGCCCATGTGGAATACCCCAGACGAAAGGAACAAAGATAGGCATTAGGAATACCACGAGACTCATGGCCACACAAGAAGAAAGCTACATCGCCCTTAAATACTTCCTCGAGAGACAGATCAAGCAAGGAAATCTGAACCAATATCTTCCGAGACAATTGCCACCATCACCGCCACGCAATGGCAGCAACAAGAATGTTGTAAACACCATCTTTGGGGGACCACGGTTCCCTCCTGATCAAGCTGAGCACACAATATACACCATCGCCCGCGGAAACAAAGGAGCGGTGATATCTTTCACTGACGACGACTATGAAGGGATCGACCCGGACCATACCGAAGCTCTCGTGATCACTCTGGACGTAGGTGAAAATGAAGTAAAAAGAATACTTGTGGATAACGGATCCTCTGTAGACATATGCTTCAAGCACACATGGGATAGGCTCAAACTAGGCGACCACACTTTGGAACCATGTCCTGACGAAACACCCCTCTACGGGTTTGGAAACAACGTCATGCACATTGCTGGAATGGCAAAACTCCCAGTATACTTCGAAAAAGAACCAAAACGAGTCTTCCGAACAGTCAAGTTCTATGTCATCAATATAGCCTCCTCCTACAACATGATCCTGGGCCGCCCCACCTTGAACATATTCAGAGCGATTACATCGACCACTCACCTCAAAATTAAATTTCCTCCGCCAAATGGAGTCGGAGAAATCAAAGGGGACCTCAAAATTTCAAAGTGGTGCTATGGCATAGCCTTAGCTTTGGCCGCGACTGAACCTAGCAATGTCAAACGGGAGCGCGCCGCCAAGCGAAAACAAGAAAAAAGAAAGAGACACCTAGAACATCAGAAAATTCATTCGAAGAGAAAGAAAGAAGTGCAAATGATAGAGACACATGATCCCACTCAAGAAGATCCCCCAAGAATAGTCGCAACTCTAAAGAAATGCCTCTTGAAAGAACACAAGCCCCTGCTGTCGACACCGAGACGGTCGAAGTCATTCCAGGAGACCCTACAAAGAAAGTAAGCATAGGCGCCAGTTTGGAGCTAGAATTTAAAGAAAAACTCATCAGCATGCTCCGCGAGTACGCAAATGTCTTTGCCTGGAGCCCTTGCGACATGCCCGGCTTAGACGAATCGTTGGCGGTGCACCGCGTAAATGTCGACCCCGCCAGGACACCCAAAATACAGAAACGGAGAGCTTTCGCTCCTGAAAGACAGAAAGCGATCGATGTGGAGATAGAGAACTGCTGGCAGCGGACCTAATATGTGAAGTCACTTACCCCAAATGGGTGGCGAATGTTGTCCTCGTCAAAAAGGCAAATGGGAAATGGAGGGTCTGTGTTGATTACACCGATCTTGATGACGCATGTCAAAAAGACCCCTATCCCTTGCCCAGCATATATCAACTCATTGATGCCACTGCAGGCCACACCATGCTCAGCTTCATGGACGCATTCTCAGGTTACAACCAGATCAAGATGGCTCCCGAGGATAGGCAAAAGACCTCTTTCATCACACATAGGGGCGTATATTACTACAAGGTCAAGCCTTTCGGCCTCATCAATGCTAGGGCGACATTTCAAAGAATGATCAACAAGGTCTTCACAAACCAACTAGAGAGGAACATGGAGGCCTATGTAGATGATCTCATTGTGAAATCGCTCATGCAAGAATCACACCTAGCGGACCTAAAAGAATGTTTTACTACGATCCAGAAGCACAACATGAAGCTGAATCCCGAAAAATGCACATTTGCTCTCGACGCAGGAAAATTCCTTGGATTCATCGTCAGTCACAGAGGAATAGAGGCAAACCCAGAAAAAATCAAAGCGATCATAGACATGCAAGCTCCTAAAACCATAAAGGATATACAAAGGTTGACGGGAAGATTAGCGGCACTACGAAGATTCAATTCAAAACTGGCGGAGAGGTGTTTACCCTTTTTTGACACTCTCAAAGGAGCTGCCAAATCAAGCACCATCACATGGACAGAGGAGTGCCAACAAGCCTTCGAGGAACTCAAACGTTATCTTTCCTCTCCACCTCTTTTATCTGTCGCTCCCCCCATGGAGCCGCTGTCTCTATACTTGTCCGCTTCAGACAGAGCTGTAGGCGCAGTCCTCGTCAGGGAAACAGAAAACACATAAAGGCCCGTGTACTATGTTAGCCATGTCATAAAAGATGCTGAAACGAGATACCCGAACGTGCAAAAGTTCGTGCTAACACTTGTAACGGCCAGCAGAAAGCTACGCCATTATTTCCAAGGTCGCGAAATCCGCGTAATAACCAATCAACCTCTAAGGAAGATGCTGCACAAACCAGACCTTTCGGGGAGAATGATCAATTGGACCGTAGAACTCAGCCAATTCAATTTAGTTTTTCTCCCAAGGACAACAATCAAGGCACAAGCCCTAGTAGACTTCGTGACCGAATGCTCTTTCAGCGGGAAAGCGGATCTCAATGAAACAAAAGAAATAGAAGAAGACGCGGCCCCATCATCTCCAAGCGCCGCAAAATGGAAACTATATGTGGACGGATCATCAACTTCTAGCAGAAGCGGGGCAGGGCTTATCCTCATCAGCTGTAACACCCCCAGATCCGGGGTCGGGGATCCGAGTCGTTACGGTCTTTAATTCCATTATCCATACTTAATCTTGAATCATAAATAAATACTGCATGCTGTGACCCCTCAATAATACACA
>PHNY01014091.1:12791-26750 GCA_003724115.2 Anethum foeniculum
ATTTTAGGGTTTAGGGTTAGGGGTTTTGAATTATAGAGATCGGGGAATTGTATGTATATAATAACTACATATAAGGGTTTAAAATGGAGGGAAAAATATGTATAATATATTATTGTGATTTATTTTTTTATTCGAATTTATTAGATATATGTTGGACTTTTTGATTATAAAAAGGGTGAAATTTAAAATTTACTAATTTATTTATTTATTAAAAATTTATTGTGATTAGTGATATGAGAATGAGTTAATTCAAAGTTCTTAGATGGTATTTTGATTGAATATTGTTAAATATTTTAAAAGTTATGAGAAGTTTTGAAATTTCTGGATTTATTGAAATTTTAATTGAATATTAATAAATTATAAATAAATTTTTGTAATTCCCAACAATATCTTTAATTTTGGAAAAAGAAAAATTAAAACTCAATTCCCCTCTATTTTATATCGGCAGTCCCCTCTTTTTTGTTACTTTGTTCGGGGCTTTCATTCATTTTTACCGATGAAAAGTCCAGATCTTTTTTATTTTCTTCTTGTTTTTCAATAATCTTCCCCCCTATGTAAAAATTTCTACCTTCTCACATTATTTATTTTTATTAAATCTTTTCTTGGTAAGAGTTGTTCGGCATCTTTGATAGATTCTTTATTTTAAAACCTAACTCAAAATTGAAGAGAGAGAATCAAAATGTTGCTCCAACAGATTCTTTAGACCCGCTCTTAACCTTAAGAGCCTCGTCTTTCTCCTCAATTTTAATAGTCAAATTTCACTATTAACTATTATTTTATTATATATCATTATCAACACTATCTTTCCTTTCACTTTCTTCTGTACTTTCATGATTAAAATAATAAAATATTAATTTTAGAGGGATTATAAAGAATATTGTTCGAAGTAAAACATACTAAATCATTAAGAGTTAATAATTTATATTATTTATAAAGGATAAATTTAAAAGTCTCTTGGAGCTGCTCTTAGTCTTTCCTTGTGAAAGTTTGGTGTGTTTTTTATGTTTTGACGTGATTTAATGTCCGCGATGTGAGATCTGCAAGATTTTTAAAATTTTGATTTAGTGATAAAAGCTCTTATGAAATTGCATGTATGGTCACTAGCTCAAACCGGTTATAACGAAGCGGTTAGATTTGTATATATCAAGTTCATGTCTCTAAGAAGACTGGATTAATTAACGATAATATCTATTTTATATTTGTTCGACTCGATTGTATTTGTAGATGTCGTATGACTTTTTATTATTAAATTAATTTCTCTTAAAAAAAGAGAATAACTTTAAATTTCCAAAATCCAACAGATTTTTAAAAAATCTTAGCTAAATACATTGTTCCAGATGTTCAAGTGTCGATTCAATTTATTTTTCATAAAATCAAAAAGAGTTAAATATTTACACTGCAATTATCCCAAACTATTTAAACCTTTTACCACCTTTCCAAATGCTAGCAAACAATTTTGAGGTAGACATCCTCATTAAAAAATGGAATATTTAAAATGCCAAATTTGGAATGTCACAAAAACAAAGAATATCTTGAGTTCAGACTTCAGTGTACCAAATTAAATTAAAAAAAAGCAGTTAAATTTATTAAATCCAATTCCAATGCATAAAAGTCTCCAAACTCCAGCTGTTAGGGGTTAGTAGGCCAATTACATCAGGCATCAGATGTAAGCAATGTGTTAATGACTTGATGCATATTGCATATGGTTCAAGTCTACCTGTTTTGTTAGATTAAGTGGGCATACCATAAATGATAAATCTCTTCTATTCACCTCCTTCACACATATTGTTAGAATTTTATAATACAGTTATAAAGAACTTTCTTTGACTATCTTAAAGATTTTAGATAAATTATTTATTAACATGATTTTGAAATGAAATATCTATTTAACATGACACCCGAATTATAGTTGACTGAGATCTCAATTTCGACTCTTTGTCACCTTTAATATATAACTTTCTAATATGTCATGCACACATTCTAACAATCACTTTTCAATGAGTTAGTAAATTTTGATTGACGCAGATTTTTGTGTACGAGAGGGTTCATTGTTATTAATAAGAATCAAGTCATTCAAAATATGTTACTTTGACTTGTTAATGTATGCTGTAGATTCATATTAGAAAAACCGTTCACACATATATTATGTTCTTATTTACATTGGTCACGAGATTTTATTCAAATAACGAAATTTAAATTTATTATCTAGTTTTCTATCTCTTATATTTATAATTTGTAATCTTTTTGTATTAAACTTCGGATCTGGCACAGAACGGATAATATCATATTAATGTGAAGTTAGGTATACTTAGCAGACCTGGTATTACCGGGTAAATTCTATCAAAATTCTATATTCTACGATGAAGAAAAAGTTGCTCAAACTTGTTACCTTCTAATCTTCATTTCTGTATTGTAAAAACATCTCTAGACTGAAACTGTATTTACATAATAAACCACAATGCCAGGAGGCCAGTTTTGAGCCTTTTGGCCATGTAAAAACATGATACATGCTTCAATCTTCATCCCTTGCCTCAAAATGAAGCAAGTGGGTTGCGGATAAAGATTTTGGCATCACAAATTTTCACTTGCAAGCTACAAGTGTGCAACATATGGGTCAATTTTTCTTATTTTTGCAGTTATCACTGATTATTTTATATACGCCTTTAGTACGTGCTAAGTACGAAAAAAATTGTAGAAAAATGAGTTGGACGGGTAAAAACTGATATAAATCAGGTTAGGTTGCCTAATGATTTAACGAGTGTTGGGTTCTTGTTCTCAGTCTTATATGTTGTTGATGAATTCTACATGTTTGATATGATTTTAAGTACTAAAATAATAAAAATTTAATTAGAAGCAACTGAATTTGCATACTTCTAACATTCTTGTTAGAGTTGTCAAAGGGAGTAGTTTATACTTTTGGAGTGCTTTGAATATGAGACATTCAACTAATGTAAGAGCATATGTAATTTACATCCAAATTATTCGATTCTTGAAAACGATTCGAATAACAATTGAGTAACAATTTTTTTAAGAGATACAATTATTAATAGAATGGAGCCAACCACGAAATCAACTGATAAAGCGGAAATTAAGTCGCACAAATCTCTTAAATGATGATCAATAACGTCTAATAAGACCGAACTATATAAATGTCTATCATTTAAGGATGTAAATGGCCTAGTTTAAACTAGTTTTTGAATTGAACACGAAATAAACATTACGTGCCTAGTTTAAACTAGTTTTTGAATTGAACATGAAGCAAACAAGTACGTGGAAAGACCGATACAAAATAATGGCAAAGAAAATATTGGATAAAGATAATGAATTTATTTAATAACTAATCATGGCTAAGAGAATATTAATTAAATAAATATAAATTTGTTGGTAGATATTCACAAGGAAAACAAGTTAAATAGGAGAGTAATTGTAACATCCCAGTCCCACATTGAGTAGATTTGATACTTCTGTTCAGTTTATAAGGCAAAATACTACTACTATGTGCACAAAAAAATCATGATCTTTTGGGGGCCTGTGGTGGGCTTGTTGTTTACCCAAGTTGACTGCATTTATGCCAGTAGGTTTCGGCTTATTTCGGACTCGAAATCGGGACTTGACCCGATTTTCGAAAAAAGGCTCGGGATTTGACCCGGGTTGTCACATATGGTATCAGAGCCGACTCTCGAAAGCTTGATGCGTCAAGTTGCCGGAGGTGGGGACACGAAGGCTGTTGGTGTTATTGCAAAAGCTAAGCAGTATTTTCTCCCTGATCTTAGTATCCATACTTCATTGATGGGAAGGAATTTTGGGTAGCACCGCGGACAAATTATATGAAGATCTCAGTGGACGCAGTGATTTTACAAAGTATAATGTCTCAAGTATGGGTTTGGTTGCTCGAGATAGCACATATCAGCTCGTCAAAGCTAGAACGAAGTATAATACAGGTATGATCTCAGCTAATGTGGTGGAAGCTATGGCTGTAAAGGAGACGTTAAGTTGAATCAAAGATTCAAGATGGAGTAAGATTGTAGTGGAGACAGATTGTTTAACTGTTGTTCAAACAATTTGAAGCAAAGCTCCGCTACAATCACCTCTTAAGCATGTTATTTAAAGCTGTCATAACGTGCTAGAATGTTTAAACATAGTGTCTCTGTTTTTTGTTAAACGGTCTGCTAATATGATGACACATGAGTTGGCTCGTCTGTCAAATTCTTTCCCCTATCGAGTTTTCCATCGTATATTTATAATAGAGTCAAAGATGTATTGTCAAGAAATTTATCATTATAATAAAATTTCATTGTTTGTTGGGCTGCACACAATTCCGGTCTGGACCGGTAAATTAGACCGGACCGGGTCTACCAGTCCAAAACCCGGACCGGACCGAACATAGCCGGTCCACTCCCCGGTCCTTAAAATTAAAAAAATCCGGTCTTCGGTCCGGTCCTGTCCGGTCCAACACCTAAAAAATCCCTGTCCAGACCTGAATGGACCTGAATTCATATATATAATTAATTTAACTTTACTTTATGTTTTAAAATGACATATATAAAAATTAAACATTTACACATATCATATTTTAATGATTCAAATTGATTGGTTATAATTAAATGTAATAAAACAAATCGATGCTAAACTCTATATTACTAAACTTCGTACTTCACGTAATAAAGTATTGATATTCATACATTAAAAAGTTAAATTTTATTTTTAAAATAATAAGATATGTGCTTACATTTAAATTTTATTGTCGTACGAGTAACATAACTTTTTTATGTATATAAATTTGAAAGAAAAATAAAAAATGAAATATTTAAATTAAAATTTTATATAAATATTAATTAAATCGGTCCAAACCGGTCCGGTCCCGATCCAATCCGGATTTTTCCGGTCCGGTCCCAAGACCGGATATAGCCGGTCCGGTTCTCGGTCCGTAATTTTGAAAATATCCTGTCTTCGGTCCGGTCCGGTCCGGTCCGGTCCGGTTTTTAACCTTTGTGCAGCCCTAATTGTTTGTCAAAAAAGAAACTTTATAATTTTACGCTAAACACATAATATATATATACATTTTAATCTTAATCATATTTTACATTAAATTAATAAAAACTAACATAACCCATGACATTTAGGGTGTTGGCCCCAAATGGCACAATTTGGAGTTAAAAGGCCCCAGATGGCACGGAATAAAAAGCTGGCCCTGAATAGCGCTCCAAAACGCTAAATCGGGTAGCGTTTAAAATTTTTGTTTAAAACGCTACATCGTGTAGCGTTTTACCTATATTTTTTTTTTAAAAATACCTCAACACTACTTTATGTAGCGTTATATGTTTTTTTATCTTTTTAAAAACTTTAGCCCTAATTTGAAATTTTAAATTAGGAATTGGTAAACACTAAAATAATAAAAACAGTTAATAATTAGAGTTTGGTTCCTAGGGTTTAGGCTAAACCCTAGATTTAATTAGGGTTTAGGCTCTATGGTTTAGGGTCCTAAACCCTAAATCGTTGTACCTTTTATTAATTTCTTTTTAAATGTTTCTAAAACCCAAAAGGGGATCGGTGAACCCTAAAATGTTAAAAATTGTTAAGTAATTGCGTCTTTTATTCAATTTTTAAATATTTCCAAAACCCAAGAGGGGATTATTGAATCCTAAAATATTAAAAACAGTTAATAATTAAAGTTTGGATCTTTGGTTTTCGGGCCCTAGCTTTAATTAGGGTTTAGGCTCTAGGGTTTAGGCCCTAAACCCTAAATCGTTGTGTTATTTATTTATTTTAATCTAAACGTTTTTAAAACCCAAAAGAGGATCAGTGAACCCAAAAATTTTAAAAATTGCTAAGTATTTGTGTCTTTTATTTCATTTTTTAATATTTCTAAAACCTAAATGGGGATTATTGAACCCTAAGAAATTAAAATTTGTTAAATTAGGGTACACTACTAAATTTTTTTTTAAAAAATAATATTAAAATAACTATTAAAAATGTAACATTAAGTGATATTTCGTGTCTCAAAACGACACACAATAAGAAGCGTTACAAAAGAATTTAAAAATCAAAGCACAAAACGTGACATAATGACACGTTTTGCCACAACAAATGCCTTAAACGCTGGTTTAACTAGCGTTTTGATAAAAAAAATTTAAACGCTACATGATGTAGCGTCTTAAAGTGCTATTTGGGATCAATTTTTTATTTTATGTCATTTGAGACATTTTACCTCCAAATTGTGCCATTTGAGGCCTTTATTCTGACATTTACCTTTTTTTTTCAATTTTAATTGTACCATTTGAAACTTTGAATAAAGGCAATGTTTAAAAACACATTAACTATCAAAATTGGAAAGTCACCATGTTCCATTGTCTCCGCTTCACATTTCTTACACAACATGATAACCAAGTATATACATACACAATACATACACATCAATCAATATAAATGCAAAACAAATAGTTTATAAATATCCATTACCATTGGCTATGTAAATTCACCTCTCTTTTTTGTCTCTATTTCTTTGCCAATTCAGTAAACTAGAAACAAGAAAAAATAAAAATTATATACAAAGGAGAAGAAAAGAGGGTGCCTCTCGCCCTCTGTTCTTCTTTATGCACCATCTTAGATCTTAATATACATACATATATACATATTGATTAATACCCATCTCTTAATTTCCTAGCTCAAGTCCTCAGGTGGTTGTTTTTTGAATTTTTTATGGAAATTTTGAGTAAAGTTTGAATCTTTATGTATGTTTGTAATGATTTTTGTTGTTGGGTATTGTTTGATTGATGATCAAAGCAATCTTGAATGAAAATCTTGATGTTTTGTTTGATAAAAATAAAATCTTGGTGTTTTGTTTGATAAAAATTGAATCTTTATGATTAATCTGCATTTCAAGATTTTTTGTCTGATGGGGTTTGTTGATGTTTGAATATGTAGAGTTTTATCAGATTGATATGTGATTGTATGTATGTGTATATATTGTTTTGTAGATCTGCCCATATGATAATTTGATCTGGATTGTGTGGTATTTGTTGTAAATTGTGTATAGAGAATGGATATTTAAATTTATGTATGTATCTGTTTAAATTTGAGATTTTTATGAGGTATATTTGATTGATGGGATGATTGAATTATGTTTGTAGAATGGAAATGGAGCCTGGAAAGTTGTTCATTGGTGGGATTTCATGGGATACTAATGAAGATCGTTTAAAAGAATATTTTCAAACATTTGGTGAAGTAGTGGAAGCTGTGATAATGAAAGATCGAACAACGGGTCGTGCTCGTGGTTTCGGTTTTGTTGTTTTTGCTGATCCTGCAGTTGCAGAAAGGGTTGTCAAAGACAAACATATGATTGATGGCAGAAGTGTAAGCTACATATGTTTGTTTTGTGTTTATTTGCTGCTTGTATTGAATATTAGGGAGCCACATTGTAGCGTTTGATAGGCATGTATTATATTCCTTCTGCTTTGTGTGATTGCATTTGACTTGAAGTGGTAGTTTTTATCTTTTGTAATTGTGGTTAAATTGGTAATATGTTTCCGTATTTTGAACGAGTTTACTTGTGTGCTTTCTCAGGTGGAAGCGAAAAAGGCTGTTCCCAGGGATGATCAACAAACTCCGAATAGGATCAGTGGAGGTAGTGTTCAAGGTTCGCCAGGTCCTACCCGTACTAAAAAGATATTTGTTGGAGGTTTAGCATCAACAGTCACAGAGAGTGACTTTAAGAACTACTTTGATCAGTTCGGGATCATCACAGATGTTGTGGTAATGTATGATCACAATACGCAGAGGCCTAGAGGCTTTGGATTTATCACATTTGATTCTGAGGAAGCAGTAGATAGGGTGTTACTTAGAACATTCCATGAACTTAACGGTAAAATGGTTGAGGTCAAGCGGGCTGTTCCTAAGGAATTATCTCCAGGACCAATCAGGAGCCAGCTAGGCCAGCTAGGAGGGCAAAACTATGGGCTGAGCAGAGTGAGCAATTTACTTAATGCCTACACTCAGGGTTATAGTCCAAGCCCAATTGGAGGGTATGGACTAAGATTGGAGGGTAGGTTTAGTCCGGCTACTGTTGGCCGCAGCGGATATCCTTCATTTAGTTCTTCTGGTTATGGTGTGGGACCAAATCTTGAGCCAGGTTTCGGACCAAATTTTGAACCCGCTGGGAACCTTGTTTCTAATATTGGTTATGGTCGTGGTTTGAATGCTTTTCAAAATGGGAGTCCAAACAGGTATGGCAGTCCAGTTGGGTACGGCATAGGTGGTGGTGGTGGAGGAATTGGTTCTGTGTTTAATTCAGTGAACCGGAACACATGGGGGGATAGCAGTCTCAATTATGCTAACAACTCAACCAACTCTGCTGAATTCATGGGCTCTGGGAGTGGGAATACTGGGTTGATTAATGCACTTGGTAATATTGGAGCCATTTGGGGTTCCTCATCCATTATAGGTCAAGACAGAGGCACCGGTTCTGCTTTCAGCCATGAAAATATTAATTTTGGCAATGCTGAAAGCAATTTTGATTTGGGTCCAGTTGGTCATGCAAGGAACGCAAGGGGCAATATGGTTCCATCTCCAACATCATCATATGCTGCTGCGGATAGTGGTGATGATGTTTCTTATGGTAACTTTAATGGCAGTGGGTCAGTCTATGGGGACACCACTTGGCGTTTATCATCTCCTGATCTTGAGGGTCCTCGAGGTTTTAGCTATGACCTCAGGAATGCAGTTTCAGAAGTTACACCTAGAGATGATGTTGGTTATGTTGGTGCTTATAGTGTTACAGATAGATCTAATAGAGGTAAACCTCTCTACTACCACTACTAACTTTAATTTTTTCCATTTCATTCATGCTTAAATGTTATTATGCTGTGTTTAAATTAACACCTGAATTTAGCAACAAAAAGAAGAAAATAATCACTTAAAATTAATCACATTCAGTTCTTGAACTTGTTCTTAACTGAAAAGACTCCAGACCTCTCAATTTATAGCATATGAAATCCCTTCCTTTTTAAAATAGGGGAAAGAACCTGGACTCAGGATTGCACTTTAATTGTGTATTATACTTGCGCATCATAATACATAGGTTTTCTGGAAATTAAACCATATAGCTAAGTTCCTCATCTTCATAGATATTTCGTGCCATACTTTGACTGTGGCTTATATAACATTGAATATATGTGAAATCAAATGAAATCAACTTTGTAGTCTTCATCATATAGATTTACTTTTTCTCCTTAGATAAACATCTACACTAAAGCTTTAAAGAGCACAACTTGATCCTTCAGGATCTGCATATTGTGCGGCTTCAGAAGTTGCATTATTCCATATTGTGCGCAGACTGTATTATAGCTACAAAATACTCTCACTGACACAGCAAACCTTAGTTG
The DNA here is from genome assembly GCA_003724115.2 of Anethum foeniculum. NCBI lineage: Eukaryota > Viridiplantae > Streptophyta > Magnoliopsida > Apiales > Apiaceae > Anethum > Anethum foeniculum. Next base: position 22,172 of record PHNY01014091.1, read on the forward strand.
CGTTCCCAAATAAGTTGTTCCTATGTTACATTATTCTTAATTTAAGTCCCTGAAGTATACAGATCTCAGTATTTTAACAAGTCTTGGCTGCTCAGGCATCACATGGTGCATTGATTGTTCTTTTTAATATCAGCTTGTTGATTCAACTACAGACTTTTAATAATAGCTCCTTTGCATCTCAATCCTTGACAAATATAGTTTTAAGAATTGACATATTGTGTCGATAGATTACCCCTTCTTAGACTATGTAGCATCTAAGTGTCCTTGTCAGTTACACTGAAATGATCTGCCTCCATTACATCATTTACCTTAGGTTCCATAACTGATACATTAGATGATACATTAGATCTCCTTATCAGTGTTGTATAATGAGCAAATTCATGTAAAGCGCAACAGCCATTTTTAAAGCGCGACTTGTGTAGCCTAGATAGAAATGAAGCTAAATAAGATAATTTGTGTATACTTACTAGAACAAATTTGTCGCCATACATTTGTATGTAATTATATATGTTATGTTTCTTTACTATTGGATTTTATGATTTTCATAATTCCATCCCATGGCCATGTCAATGTTCGTAGTCATTCTCCTACAATCATTGAGAGATACAGAAAAAGCAGAATAACAAGATCATAGTGTTATGCATAAACGGATTTACTTGGTTAAAGATGTATAGAAGAGGTCTACAGGGCTCCTAGTTCTAAAAATTGCCTAGCATTTCATTCTCATCTCCCACATTAGAATTTACTTGGTAAAAAAAACTAAAAAAGAATAGAAGTAGAATTATTCCAAGATTCCAAGTTAATAGAATTTCATTTAATTTCAATTTCTTGTTCATAAAAAACTCAGAAGCATAACTTAAATTTGTTACTTCAAATAGAATTAGTTTATATGTTCTTAGCAATATATATATATTTTTTCCTATAATTTAATTTAAGGCTTCATGTTTTTCTTGATTATAAATTTGTTTGGGGATTCTATTGGAATGCCTCAGCTCTCTAATAGAAATCCGGCTTGCTTAAGAATTTTTTAATTGCATAAGATCTAAATGCAAAGTTTTAGATAAATCTCTCATTAGCTTTTAAACTTTGATGCATACTGCTTATAATTGACCAGAGTTTACTTGATTTTTTGATATGTATTGAAGTAAATAATTGACATGGTGGTTGATTGATGCAGTCGTTCCGCAACTTGTAATCCAATTTATAGGCTCTCGTCTCTTTTAGGTTCTAATCATGTTTATTTGAAATATGACTGATCTGGTAACACTTCTACATCATCGTTCATTCGTTCTTATGTTTCTTTTTCTTTATTTAATTCAGGATTGCTACCTAGGAAGATTATTATATGAATGTCATAACGTTAAGTGGGTAAGAACTTCTGTGTACCAAAAATGGAGGAATGTGAATTACTCAAATACGCTTGGAGATATTTCAGTTTAGAAGTACATTTGATTAGGAACCTGTTCATAGAGCTCATCAGAGAAGCATTTTATGGGGGATTCTGATTTCTGTGTAAGGCGTAAAACTCAACTTATTTGAATAGAGAGTTTCTTTTGGATTTTGGATGAGATGTAAAATTGGATCACGGGACATGGTCAAGAACACTTGAGCATGCATGCATCTCCGGTGACACGACCATATTAAACACAGAAAATATAAAGAAGACTTATTTATAATTTATTTTTCTTTTTGTTTAGTTTTTTCTTTTGTAGCAAACTTCTGGTCTTGTATGTGGTTCCTCGTTCTGGAATTTTTTTTCCACGAGTAGACTGTAAGAAACATTTGGTTGATTTATATTTGTGAAAAGGCTGTTGGGGGTTTTCAGTTAAACCCCAAAAGAATAATTTAGATGATACTTATTTCTTGCCTGAATTTTTTTATTGTTATGATTCTATCTTTATATATATTTATCATGTCTATCATGTTGCGCTCGCTTAGCTTTCCTCTTATCATAGATGAGATTCTTCTATCAGTATAGAGGATATTACAATCAGCGGATAGCTGAAATTATTTTATCAGCTAAAAATTTCTTGATTTATGTGATCTTGTATGTAGAGGATATTAGACTTAGCGGATAGCAAACAGACACTTGCATCCGTGAAATTTATTTTACGAGATTTACGTTGTACATGACATTTATCGAAAAAGGAGTTCCAATGTATGAAGTGTGTACAGCTTTGAACAGAGACTTTAGAACAGCAGACTGATTACAAGACTGAACTTTGTTATCACTGTCCAACCACTAGTAAGGCCAGAAGATAGGTGGTCCCTCTGTCTGTGTTGGATCTTGATAGTAATAGATAGAAGAAGGTAGTGATACTATGAAGGATTTGGTGACATGTATATAAGCAGAATCACTCATATAATTTTATTGGTGTGTGGTCACTTTAAGAGCTTATCCCCATGTATCAAATCCATGCTAGATAAGTCACTGGACCTTTCATCTATTTTCTTTGATTAATTATATGTGTATTTTTAAAGTGGGGAATAATGTTGTTGTGGTCCTAATGTTCCCCATATATTATTAAATAGACTTGGGTCCTTCTTTTTATTTAGGCCCATCTGGGCATTTACATGCATCATGTATTTATATGTTCATGCATCCTTTTCATCTTGTTTTAAACTTGGTAAATGTCTGTTTTTTCCTGCTCAATAATACTCGAAGCTGAAGGTCTTTAGTTATGCCTTCCTATATTTGTACGAGAAGTTCTTTTAACATCAGGTAATTATGTGAGGGTGATCCAGGTAAATTACATTACAGCAGGATATGTGATTTCTTTGTAGGTATGAAAAAGTTAGTGACATTTTTGTAAATATATATAGTTTTATGTAATTATAGTTAGTCTTAATTGCACTGTGTTGGCTGTTGGCTTGAACTTTAATTTTTGAGTAGTGCTAGGGACCCCAAATTGGTTCCCAAAATTTTTCTCAAATGATGTGGCATGACACTTGGCATATTTTAATTCGTGTGCGCATATGTATGCACGCGGAGTCACATCTTATTATTAGAAAGTTACCAATTATATATGTTACACGTAAACATCTGGGAACCGTTTTGGGAGCCAATTCAGGGTACCCAGCATTTTTCTTAATTTTTTTGCCCAGAAATTGTTAAATCTTTATTTGTGCCATAGTGATATCTAATTATTAAAATTCTCAGCATGGTGGCTCCGCGTTCCTCCGTTAGATTTCCCGTTAATTATAGTTGCTGTTTATATTATAAGGATGTTTATATTAGAAATTCATGCTAAGAACAGAAAATACAAGTTTTCCCAAAATTGAAAATTAGGGTTCATGTATGAAATTGGGTATTTATGAGTTTGTGATGGAATGGTGAAATTGAAGGTAGTAATGGACTGGGGATGCGAGGATGGTTATATTGTGAATGAAAGATGACCGGAAGAGGGTAGTACCACTGCGATCGTAGTCATCGGCGATGGTATCTGGCCGAATTCTGCAGATTTTTGTGGAAGAAATTAAGGAGGAGAAAGAGATGAATGGAGAAAGGAGAAGTGGGAGAGGTGTGCGTGTGTGTGTTTGCTGTGTATGTGGGTCTGAAGTATGTGTCATGTATGTGTGAGTTTGTTGATTCCGTTCAAAATCCGAAATCGGTGAAGAACACAAAATCGATAAAAATTCGAAATCGTTACCTTTTGGTAATATTGATGAAAGGAAAGGATTTACCTTTTGGTAATATTGATGAAAGGAAAGGATAGATTATGGCTTGGGATTCAGTTTGATTACATGAACGTCAAAATCTGAGATCAATAACGTCACCATTTGGGAGAATGGTAAGAACCATCAAGAACTCTCATTTGGGAGAATTTTCCAAATTTTCGGTGATTTTTCTGATTTTTATTAATTAAGAAAACAGAATTAACCTTGGCAGCCGTTAACATTTAACAAGACAACTAATGGAAGGGGCGCAGAGCCACTAAAATATTGAGAAATTCAACAATTAGCTATCACTCTGGCACAAATAAAAATTTAGTCATTTCCGTGCAAAATAATTAAAATTTAAGACAACAACGTACAATTAAGTCTTATAATTATGTCTTCTTATATTTATATGAAAAATATTATTTTAAGGGTGATCTCAAGTTCATTAAACCCTTTTCGAAATCTATAAAATTGCAGTAATCTCATTTGATGATGCTATTAGCATTTTTTTTGTTTCATAAAACCATATCCTAATATTTAGAAATAATCTTATAAATAATATTTTATATAAAATAATATTATTTATATCCTAATAATAGTATTTTATATAAAAACAATCTTCAGTTTGTTATTTATTTAAGAATACTCTTAAAATTCTCTTATTCAATGCTAAACTTAAAGCGAAACCTTACAAAATTGTTTCTGATTGTGAAATTTTGAACCTTTTAATTGTGAGAATAAAATGTTATTTCTTATCGATGTATAAATTTGTAGATTAAACTAATTATTACGAAATCGAAGTTCATCCGAATAGGATTTAATCAAGTACCCAAATATTAAAAATGAAAATTAGAATCAAAGGCGGAACTGAGAGTAAAATGTTATTACTTGTTCCAAAAAAGTTATTCACATTAAATAA
>PHNY01014103.1:779-14745 GCA_003724115.2 Anethum foeniculum
CAGGTAGCATGATTCTAGAAACACATAAATTTATATCATGCTCATTATTACCCAATGTCCAGCTTTTGACGTTAAACAATCATAAAGGTTTTGTGTCAGATAAGTATATCAATATCACAGTAACAATCCATAACCAAATAACATCTACTAATACATGTAACTTTGCGGGCAGTGCACAAATAACTCATATCCAGAAGCAAGCACATAAACAAAAAGAGACATACCTTTTTAGACGATTTTCTGTACAAAGTCTTTTTGTTATTCTTACGAGGTTCTTATATAGCCACACAAAACCTAATTCTAATTAGGAAATATTAAAACTTCCTCTTAAAAGTTGTCCCTCTCCAAGTAAATTCCTAAGAAAAATATTCTATACAGATAAATACCTAAATTAAAAAGATATCGATTTTCCAAATGATTTTTACACTTCTTTCCACAAATAACAAATCTTATCCCAAATCAATTAGCATGCGCCAAAAAGTTTCTAGAATATTCTAAATAAAATATTATCTAAATAAATTAATATCAAAAATCTAAATAAATTAATTAATTAAAAATTCACGGATCTGCTAGCAATAATAATGATGTAACTGATAGCAGCACAAAACGGGGATCTTGCAAGAAAATAAAATAAGTTATCATGGAAATTATATTCTGACTACAGAATAATATCAGTTATATGATATTATTGTGTTTACAAAATCGTATAAAGATAACTAATGAAAATACACCTAACCTTGTGTTCTGGGCATCTCAAACTTTCTTTTCAAATTTTTTTTTCCAAATATTAGTAGACAAGTTTTAATTTTATTTTAATTTATAGATGAATATGATTACATGCCATATCTCATATTTTTATTATTAAAATAAGCACTAAAGTATTGTGACATGATTATTAGTAAACATTATTGTTTACAAAATCTTATAATTAAATAACTAATTATAGTAATATCATTTTTTTTTTCAAAAAAAAATTATTGTAATATCACTGGAATCTTTTAAGGTAATTGAAGTGGTCACAAGAGTCGAGACTCCTTATGAAGAGGCAGATGCACTGGAATCAATTAATGACACTACAGCCTCACCATTCAGGCACTGGCAAATATTACAAGATCATGCACACCACATAATCAAATACTGGGCTGTATAAACTGGGTCGGGGCCGCAGAAAAGTCATATTTGTAGCCTCCTCTAGTCTAAACTTCTATAAATATTTTTTAACATAGCAATCCACAGAGTTAAGAACATGAGAACTTTAAACTCCCCATTCTAATAAGTAGCAAACCCCTAATGATAAAACATAAAACCTCTTTGCTCTCTTCCTACCCTCTCAATCCAGACTAATGAAATTGTTGCTAGTTTGACGACGACGACACCACCTGAAGATTTATAACGCTCCTATATAATTAAAATTACATCTAATCCAGCTCAGCAATATCTGAGGAATGCTAATTGCATTTCTCAGGGCGGCAAAAGTTTCAAAAACTTTCACTTCTTCTTGCCCTTCTTCCTTCCCTTGACTTGATTTTCTAAACTTCTGATCCTCTGACTGAGAACCGATGACACAGCAGGTTTGTTCTGATTTGTTGGCTTTGCTGTTTGTGTAGGAACGGAAGTAGTATTTGATGGATTAGCAGGTGGCAGAGATTGCCTTTGTTGCGCTTGTACATACTTTTTGAGTGCTTCGGTAAAAGAGAAGGCAGGTTGTGCTGCTTTAACTGGTGCCACGGGTATAATAGGGACGCCCAGAAGTTTTTTCACAGTCGGTGCTCTAATTACTGGAAGGAAAAAAGAAATAGTAAAGTAGTTGAAATCATAAACGATACTAGTCGTCCAAGATACAAGATAATTGGAAACAGGTAGAACAGTAGAAGAGTTTTGTTTAATTGGTAGTGAAAATAAATTCTAATGTCTGCACAACTTGGGTTCGAATAAGTCGCTGGTCTTTTGATAGTTTAGATTCTGCATTGCATTTGAACATTCATCTATAACTTGTTCACAATTACATTGTAGTGACTATGCATACAGAGTGAAATATTAAGGTTCATCAATGGGGTAATATATAGAAGCACTATGCATTTTCTGATGAGTAAGAAACTGAAAGGGCTCACCTGATCCATAAAAAAGAGAAAATAGGTTGGACGTGATCCAGTAACAGAATATAGCCTGCAGACAAACTTCTTTCAAATAAGATTACTAGTGCGGATGCTTGAATATATTGGTTCACAGAAGTTAACATGACTTAACATTTGTAGATCACTGAAATTTGCATCACAGAGAAATATAAGAAAAGATGGCATGCAAAAGCTACTCTCTACTACCATAGCTCTTTCTTTTCCGAAACTTAAAATATAGGTTGCATAGATTGAAGTAATATGAGATAATAACAAAGGCCTGCCGATAAAATTAGATTCAATTGCTGTTAAAGCCTCTAATTTGAGGGGGAAAAAAGAAAGAACAACTAAAAAAAGAAACAGAGAGTATGGTCATTATAAAACAATAAACGCATGAGCATACATCTATTGGGTAACCAACTCATCTAAAGCGCCCCCAAAAGCGCCCTCGACAGGATCATATACTATTCTAACACTCCCCTAAATCGTATGATTGAACAGACTCACAGCAGACCGAATCAGACAGACAGAAAAAACAACAGATAATTTAAATTAAACATAAGGGTGGGAGGACCGAACCGAGACCCCTCCCTGAAACGAGAACCGAGACCCCTCCCTGAAACGAGAACCGAGACTATGTTAAGTAATCAACTCCTCTAAAACCGTAAGGTGTTGGAGGAAAGCCCCTACAAGATCATATACTATTAAAAAATAGCTAATTTCTTGAATATTATAAGACCATGATCCCGTATCTTTATTTTAGATTAGTATAATGTTAATAATTTAGTAAAAAATAATGTCAATTAAGATTTAAAATTATGGTGATAATTACTATTTGGGTTTTCCCACTGCTCCATTTATGGAAAGAAGGCAAAATATTATATCTCTCCTCCAAAGGCTATACCAAAGCTTTCTGCTACATAACAAAACTTTCGAAAGATATCAGGATTAATATACACTATATAGCATATCTAAAAAAGATGATGTGTACCTTTGGGAAAGACATGGTAACAGGAACTGTGATAAGGGCAAAAGCCCTCATGACTTTTTTCATTGTTGCACCAGCAGGATTACCTTCCATACCTTCTTGCATATTGCACTGAGGAAAGGCAATAGGTTGACAAGTTGGTCAAAATAAATATTGGTGCCATATAGGAACAATTATCAACATTGAAATAGAGTATGAATACTTCTGAACAACAGTCATTAAACTACCGCAACAATTGGAGCCTCGGCAAATATGTACAGGGATAAATAATATATTAGACATCTGACAGAAGTAACTCAAAGAGATGACAACTTCACATACTGATTCCACCGTGGAATTCTAAATTTATGCAGGTTTGAAAAAAATTAAAGGCATCCATGCGAAACAAAATAAATAACCTGATACACACACACACACACGCATAGGGTTGCGCTCCAATGAGACCCGGTGATTTCTCTAGTTGAAACTGGTGACTTTTTGAAAAGTTGAAGTTTCAAATTTGGTAAACTGGTAATTTGGTGCAAAGCAAAAAATTTAATTTTGTAAAAATCATCAATTTTAACTATGCAAATCACCGCTTCTCATTTGAGCCCAAACCTATATATAGGGTTGGGTTCTATGGAGAACTCCAGATAACACTTCTTATTTTACAAAATTTATTGTATTTTTTATCCAAAATACATGTGTTCTGTAAATTAAAACACAATAATGAGAAAATTATGCATTTAGAAAAAACTTAAGAGAAGTTATTAACATAACACATACATGTTATGTACAAAACATACTAGTTCTATTCGTGTTCTATAAAAATCATAATATTGATTATTAAAATTTTGATGTGTTATGTAAACATAATTATGAGACTTTTTGAAGAAAAAAAAATTTGCAGAACATTTAAATATCAAGTACAAAACATACTAGTTCTCCGGAGAACTAGTTCTCATTTGGGCCTTACTTGGAAGCTCAATACAAAGAAATTCTACAATGGAAGACGGGATCTGGTTTAATACTTATCAGAACATACAACCATTTTGGATTCGTTATGGGAGCTGATGGGCACACCTTCCGTTTATAGGTCCACGCCCTTTCTTGACATTGAGAACAAAATACCTTTGTGTACATATATATATATAGACACACACACTAATATCTGAATTCTTAGAAGTTAGAATACCAACTAGTAATTACCTAACCCCCTACCTCTATGAAATTTGGACCCAAAAAAATAACCAGAATTTTATAAGTTGTTATAATTTCTAAAAGGCAACAATATTCTAGATACCTATCCAATCATGCTCACTACATAAATATAAAGATTCACCTTTCACAAGTGGGAAGAGAACAGGATCATGAAACTGTTACCTCAACAGTTAACCAGAATGTCAATGCTGTCAAAACCGGAAAGATGTACAAACTATCAGGAGTTGTCAGATCGACAAACCAGAATGCTCCACCTTCTTTAAAAGACGGCACCTTCTCAACCATGTTTTGAATCTACCAATAAAATGATAAGATGTGATGCGGATAAGGGAGATAACTAGTAATCATGTAAAAAAGAGATTAAAAAAAATTACATCTAATCTGTTTTTCGTAGAAAAGGATAATATCTTACTGCAAAGAAAAAACTGAGAAAAACTGGACCCTGTATCAGGAGTCCTTTTAAAGGAGTCCACGGTGTTACACCATACCTGCAGTGACACCATTACAGATTTGTTAAAAAAATTAACACACACATATTTTTTATTTTAAAAACAATCAAGGTAAAGGATGCAAAGGTTACTGTCTCAATTTTAGGTGTATCCGGACATGTAAATTGTTAATTTCTAGATCCTAAGAGTTCAGTGCAAGTGAATAAATAAAGACAAATTTAACGTTCTATTGTCGAAGTGTAAGCTTCCAGTAAATGTCACAAAATCTTATTGAAAATTTTGGATAGTTAAGAGGCCATTAATTAAAACTAGGAAAACACATGTCAAAAGAAATATATGAACATTAACTATTAATAATTTTAACAGACCCTAATCCAAAGGTTGTGAGAATTACTTCTATAATTCGAAAAATTAAAATTCAATCCTCAAAACTCAGCAGTTGTTCATAGTTGAAAACTGATTTGCAGAATCTGGTAGTTTATGTTACTAGGCAGGTTCAAAATCAAGATTAATGGAAGTGTTAACTGACAAGGAAAACTTTATTATTATTTTTAATTCCATGTATTTTCATAAACTTGTGATCTTTAAAATTAGTTTTGAATTGCACGACATTTCTAGTATTGTATTCAGTCCTCATCTACAGTACTTAATTAAATGGACAAACAAAACGCTATCTAAACATATTTCTTTCTAACAATTTTTCTGATGATAGTAGATAAGAGATTAGAAGGGGACTAGGGATTATCATTGATTTTACTATTTTGAAAAAAGTCCTTGTGGAGTTGAATAGAAAAAGACGGAAGTGCACAGGTTTCGAAAGTTGAGCACTGCAAATGCTAGACGAGGTATATTTAGGTACATAAATTCATTTTACTCAAAGTTGTAATCTATTAGGACAAAGAAATATTTTAACTGCTCAAAGAGCGAACAAAAAGCGGCAGATTCAGTGCTAGCTCTAAAAAAAATAGGGCACGGGCCAATGTAGAGGGGAACTGAAGCTGAAGGAAGGGTTTACAAAGTATCACAGTGTAAGCTCTCAATTATATCATCATAATGTATGTGGTAATACATTGGTAAAGAATTTAAGGGGTATTTCAGGGACAAGTTGTAATTGAAATTATTGTTACCGTCAGATTATAAGTTCTTATAAATTATTACCGACAAAGAATTGAAAAGGATTATAAGCTACAGGAAACAGTAAAACAGATTTTAAAATAATTATCTCGGACAGCAGAATAAGGGAAACAAGAGTGATAAAATTTACAAAGCAAAATGTATGATTATCACAGAGTTATTTCATTTTAGATAACTGATTTCTTCCCCCATCTGTAGACTACCAAACGATCACAGCAATAGCAAAAAAGCTAAAAAGAACACAGGCAAGTAATAGCACCAATGGACCAACTAAACTAAACAATAGCATGTCACAACTTACTACTTCCGAAAGTAATTGATTGGGCTATTATTATTTTATATTAATGAATTGGTTGGGATATTTGATCCAGGCTTTATTTGCCCGATATAAAGATAGCAGGTATACTTGTTGTATTTGTATCAAAGCCTGAGTTGATCTGTTTGTGCTTTCAAGATCACTTACGTTCAATTTATATAAGGTCTCGGGATTTAGGTCATATTTTGGCCAAGTCTATATAAAACTAAAATGGTTCGAATTAGTCTCTACACTGATATAGAGAAACTATATATTGAAACATGTGCATTTACTGTTACATATAGATGTAATCAGTAATCTGTAAATTTATCCAAATACAACCACAAAAGAAATCTAATTAATAACCACTGAGTTTGTCAATAAATATATGATAATATGAAAGATAATTATGTATGATGGGTGTCGCAAAAAATATAAAAACTTGCATACTCTTTGAAAAGCTGTGACATTCGTTGTTGGCCTTCTGTTACTGCCGTAGGACTCATACCCTGCACGAAAATAATGATGTTGAAAACATATATTTACATACATACATACATACATACATATATGCTGCCATAACAAAACAAAAAAAAGACACGAGAAATCAGTAAGCTGCAAAAATATTAAATATGGTGGAAATTAGTATCAGTAGACTGCATATTTTAAATATTGCTTGTGCATAGAACTCTAAAACCTTGTATTGTGGGAGCTGCTTAGAGAAACACCATACTAGAAAGTGGAAAAGAGTGTTTATTTGAGGAAAAATATAAAGTGAAAGCAAGATTGAAGGAAGTTTCTACACTTGTGCTGGTTCGACAGTTAAGTACCTATTGATATGAGTGGAATAAGGGTAATGATGGGGCAAAACAAGGGACTTGTCTTTGTGAAAAACCATTAGAAACACAATAAATGCTCATGCAGATGATCATATTTCATCATTTATTATGTTCAAGTTAATTCACCTTAAATAGGAGTACATACCTAACTTTAACAGCAAGATTTCTACCCTAATAATTATCTAAATTCCTGATAATTTATAAATAACTACTACAACATACATGCATATAATTCTAGAATTTTCTAAATTTCAAATAGGAAAATAGATATTATTTACAAACACAGTTATATCTAAATTATAATATATATAGTGTTTGTTTGGCTGACATATAACTATCCATGAATTTCAACTTCCTTGGAAATACTCAATAGCAAAGCTTTTTGGTTGACAAAAGTAAGGAAAAACTTACTTGGAAGTGTAAATACCCATGTAATATTGGAAGTTACTACCCGCCCCTCCTGGTTACTCACACTTCCTAAGAATTTAAATAACTACATGTCAACCAAACAGTATTTTATCAACTTCAGAGTATTTAAATTCCAAGTAACTAGAAATTCTAAGTTAATTCCTATATTTAACCAAACAAGTACATAATGAATAATAAATTAACTAGCTCTTGTTCCCGATCATTCTCCCTTCTTTAGAAAAACCCGACCATATATTAGCTTTAAAGCCCAAATACGGTAGTGCCTTCATGTTGAAGCCATCTACAGACATCACTCAAGTCCTTAACATTAAAGAATTGAAGTACTTAAGATTAATGGACTTGACATCTTGTACCACAATTTCCCCAATAAGATTTGAAAACCATGTTATCGCATGTAAATTGTACATCTTTGTGATCTTCATGTACAATGTTAGAAACATAGTTGGCTTCCAAATTTGTTATGTACAAGCTCGTCTTCAATTGATTCATCATTGTCTTTGCCCTTTGGTAACATCCGTTTTGTTTTCTTTGGAGTGTCAACCTTTTGACAATAGTATCTACCAACTATCAAGCCTTCCGACCAACCATTCATTATATTATAATCAATCTTGCACGACAAAACATGATCAGTAGAGTCTTGAAGTTCATATTTACAAAAGCAAAGTTGCTTGTTTAAGAACCAAGATTCCATATTTATAAAAGATGAGAAAAGGCAAGTCTCCCATCTTTTATAAAAGCCCTAGTGGGCCAATCCTCATTGTCATCTTTTTTTGTTCCAAACCTAATATTTACAATAACTCCGGATTGACCCAAATTTTACGGTTTACTGTTAACATGAAAGATCCCAAAACTCATACCTCCCTGCCAAAATTCTATTTCTTCGGTCAACTTTTGTAGGGTTTAGGGTCTTGTTGACTTTTGTGACCCCTGATTCTAAGTGATGAACAACATGGGGAAATCTGGCGGTTGTTGCATGACTCTAATACTTAGAAACACTTAGTTCTTAGTTCTTAAATTGTTGTACTTTCTTCCAATTGTTTCTTATGGATCTTTCAAGAATAGATTTTAATATCTGCAGCAGGGTTTTTCGTAGTTGTAAATCTGAAGGGGATGTAGTTTTTTGTTTGGTCACCACTCACCACCTTCAAGTGCATGATGGTCGTCCAGATACAAAAATGTGTTCTAGCTAGTGGTTAGCAGTAGTCGAGTGTGTTTCTGTAGATATTTGGGCCTGGAAGATGTATAAAAAGGGCCAGGATGAGGTATATGACCAAACTCTATCAAAAATCAGTGGAAACACAATAAATCCTCATATATTTATCAAATATTATAAACTCTTATATTCAAATTTATTAGAATGAGGAGATGGCACCTCAGTATATAGATCAAAACCTGACCTTGATAACACGATAAAGATCCAAATAACCAACTTAACCTCTAGATTCTTAGTAAATAACTACTGCCAGGTATAAAACAGTCAAAGATATTTTAATCGATGGCATGGATACAACATATTATCAATTAACAATAAATTTAACTAGTTCTGGTTCTGTATCAATGTTGTTCTGTAAAGAAATGAAAACTTGAATGTCCATACCCTGTCATGCATCTCTTGCTTTATTTCCTCCAATTTTGGCCTCATAAGCTGCAAAAATAAGATAATCTATAAATATCTGCTAATCTTTTAAATAAAAATTAAAACCAAATACACAAAACATCAAAAGAAAATGGTGATAAAGCACAAGAAACAACTTCAAAAAATGTCATATAAATCAGACTGCGAGACAAATTAAGTTAATACATAAGAAGCATAGATCAAACCAGATGTAGTGCCCCAGTAAAGACTAGAGAAATATAAGTGCATTAAATTAACAGAATGATATATAATATAAGCATATTTACCACTAGATGAAAATGTCTTCAAAAGAACAAAGCAGTGCAAAAGCCAAATGAGAACTCACTAGAAGATAGCTTTTTAAGAACCTTAAAAACATATCCAAGAAAATTCAAAGTAAAAAGTCTCTATCATTTTGGTCAAGAAGGAAGACAGCTTATACGACTTAAAAACATGCATTTACAGATAAAAGAGAAAAACTGTGTAAATATAATCCTGTTCCAAAAAAAAAAGTTAAACCAATAAACCCGATATTGTCCATCACGGGTAATTTACTACATACAGATAGAAGAATAGAAGATATAAGTCAAAGCAAGTTAATTAAGAACAAAACATCAAATTTTGCACATGAACAGGTTGAATATTGACAGACGAGTTTGTCAAAGAGCCACCAATGCAGAATCACCCGGGTACATATGAACTCCTAAACTTATGATTATTATGAACTGATTGGTTACTCGTAAACTCCAAGTGCTAAAGTGTAAACTGCCTGTTAAAATATGCATTCACACCATGGAGCAAAAACCAAACAAGGGTGCTTCTGGGACATTGTCATAGAGCTTATATCACCTTTAAAATTAGGCTGTCAGCCCCTTATATAAGCATATATTCAACATAATATACAATTTGGTCAAAGAAAAGTTACTTCTGTTTGATTTTTTAAGTTAACTTGATAAAATTATCCAGAACTACTACTTTAAAATCCCGTCTTCTTAGTATTAAGTCAAAAGTTTTTGAAATAAGCCAACAGGCTCTTAGTCAGGTTAATTGCATAATGAAGATGAATATTGGTTTATAGGCCTGACGAACTGACCAGGAGCCTTCACTACATCAATGAGGAAGGGTACAGAAACTGCCTACCAAATCAGGATGCCACAAGACAACTTCATACTAGTATTGCAGCCTAGTAGACACCTTTCCTCTTGGTGACACAAGGTTGAGGGTTCGACTTTCGAGTGCGGATCAACACTAAATAAATATGACCACTAACCTAATTTCTTTTGTACATCTTTTTTTAAAAATTTGGTAGTCTAACTACAAATATTGGCTTCAGTACCACCATGGTACTGGTGGAATAATAAATAAAATAGATTTATAATGGATATATGGAGTAACAATTGTTGTGTCTGACTGCAGTTTAGCTCAGTCTAGTTGCGCATACTTTTCCTTTTTGAATTTTATGGACAATTAGAAGAGACTGGAAGTTCTATATATTCAGGTAGAGGAATTTTGAGCAACAATCAAGTCATTAGTGCAGAGGTTACTTTTCATCTTTTGGTGGAGCTGTTAGCCATTATATACTTTGTGGGCAGTTCGTTTTGGTCCTACGTAGAAAAGGAGGGAGTGTTGCTTTGTTCGGGCAATTGCTGTTGCTTTTTGGAGCATTTGCTGGTTGGGTTTTGCATTTTAATTTTGAAGTATGCTTGAAGCAACATTGTAACACTTAAAAATCAGTTGGATGAGTTAAGTTTATGAAATTATAATAGTTCTTTGCATGTCATGGTGACTGTATCAAGTTATCAGCGACTAGTACAATTTAGAGAAGTCATTTTAAAAATAAAACAGTAAAGCATAAAGGAAGAAGAACCAATAAAGTTACCGTTAGCTTTGACGTAGTTTTGAGTTGATTAATCATAACTGGAACTGCCAGCCACCGAATCAGGAAAGTTGTTGCAGCTATGCTTCCCCACCTGAATTTGAGTCCATATTACCAACTTACAGCCATAAACTAGAACAATTTGATCACAGGTTATGCCACAAAATATAGAATTTACAGCAAGTTAAAAATTTAGTAAGTCTTACAGCAAGTTAAAAATTTAGTAAGTCTTACAGCAAGTTAAAAATTTAGTAAGTTTACTACTTAATTTTGATCTCAAAGTAACAGGAAAAACAAAACAATAGCAATAGGAATCAACTATACATCACTCTAGACAAACCACAAATATAACTAACGAAGGTAAATTGAATCATCGACAAAGTCCTTATTCTATAAACCTTCAATTTTCTTTGCACTATTCTAAAAACTTACACATAAAAATTGCACCTCAAGTTCAGAATAACATCATCTTCTACATTCAAATAAACTCGAAATCCCTAGTCAGAAAAACAATTACGAACAGAAACAACAATTTTAGCTACACTGGCTTCTATAGTTTTTTTTTCCAAGTAGATTAGCTTTTACAGTTTTTTTATTTTTTCCAAGTAAATTGGCTTTTATAGTTACTACTACTGTCAGCAATTTACTAAAAGGTCCAAACAAAATTTTACTAGCAACTCACTTGTTAAACCCCAAAACTCACTTCAATAATAAAATGCATTTGGGTTGTACTAACCAAACTACTACAAAATTCCAGCAAGGCACAAATTCTTTAATTCATTACATAAAAAATCAAGTCTTTTTCAACTGAGAGTATTACCCAGAATGAATCAATAACCCTAACACGACACGATATGTTAACTTTATCAGAATTTTGCTCCTTTAACCTTACACATTCATTCATATCAGATTCCATTAACTTTTAAAAACAAAAATGAACTATAACATTTACAAACCACACAAAAAATCGAGTCTTTTTGCATCTAGATTATTAGTAGTATAAATCAATAAACCCTAACATGACACGAAACGATTGTTTCACTAAAAATTCACTCCTTTAACCTTACACATTCATCTCAGTCAAATTTTTTTAACTTCTAAACTGACATAAATTTAACACATTCAATAAATTTCAAACAACACGAAACTAACAGATTTACTAACAATACGAAAACCGCAAAATCATCGGAAACAGATACTCACCAAGGCAATCCAGTATAAACATGAATATAATCAATCAAATACTGCAAAGCCTTAACCGGTAAATACGAATCCGCAGCAGCCACCGCAACTTCACTAACAACCTGAACACCTTGCTGAGTCACAACATCCACACTACCATCACTCAACACTCCCGCCACGTCACTCATATACTCCACCTTCCCATTCCCGTCCTCGATCGCCGGCGCCGACGACGAAATATTTCGCGCCAAAATCGATCCATACAACACCGAATTAAACGAATACGAGGACTCCGACTGCCGAAACGCAGGGTTGAACAGTCCGGTGGTTGTAATAAAAGAACGATTTTGGCGGGAAAATTGGGGGTTTAGGGTTTTAGAGGGGTGTTGATCTGTGTTGTTATTATCGTTGTTGTTGTGGTGGTGGTGATGAATGTAGTGAAATGAAGGGGTGAGGTTTTGGTGATTGAAGAGCTTGGCTCGAGTGATGAGACTGCGTCGATACGCCATTCATGTAAATTCTGACTTCCAACTCAAGGAGCAACTACTGGTGTTTATTAACAGAGTAAGAACAATTTCAGTCATTTATCAAAGCAAAATGGACATTTTTGGGTCCTTTGAAAATAATTTTTGGGATAAATAAAATTATTTAAGAAACATGTATAAAGTACTCCCTCCGTCCAGTTGATTAGTATACGTTTGGTTTGGACACGGAGATTAAGAAAAAGTGTAATTTAAGGTGAAAAAGTAAGAAAAGTGGGTAAAGTGGTGGGACCGATCAATATTATATGTATAAAGTGGGTGTAGTGGAAGAAAGTAGTGGGTGTAGTTAATTTTTATATTATAAGACTTTACCATTTTTAGTAACTTTTGAAATGTATAGAAATGAATGGGACATCCAAAAAAAGAAAGTGTATAGAATTGAATGGGACAGAAGGAGTAGTAGAAAAGAAAAAGAAATGTGGGTGAAGTGGTGGGACCCATTGATTTTTAATGTATAAAAGGGAGATAGTGGAGTAAAAAGTAGTATGAAAAGGAAAGAAAAGTGATAAAATGGTGGGACCCATTAACTATTTTGGGTAAGTTTTGAAATGTAAAGAATTTGATGGGACATCCCAAAAAGAAAACTGTAAAGAAATTGTTGGGACTGGGGGAGTATATTTTTTGTATAACTAATTCTCCGTGCAAACTTACGTGAAATCGAACATAACACAGAGGCAGCTCCGTGTTATCCAGTTGAGCTAATCCGATTATTATTTCCCTATTATAAACAAAATATGATGGAACATCAGTTTTTGTAAAAAAAATTAGGGAAATTCTCAATGGTATCATCGTATAATTGACTTTTCTCGATGGTACCCATAAAGGTTTTGACTTCCCGATGGTACCAGTATAATATTGACTGTTTCCGAGTAATACCATTTCCGTCAACAAACGTTAGTCAAACGTTAAGTCATTCAGAAATGACTATAAAACAGCAGAGAAATAAAAATAATTACAATCAAATGATATTAACACCACTGTCATATTATAATGAGAATAATCAGTTCAAAATAAAACCATCCATAAACATCCAATCTTCTGAGTTTTGTCAACAATACCATACAAAATATCATAATGATACCTTAAACTCCCAAAAAATAATCTAAACCCAAACTATGAAACGACTAAGTTTGGGTTTGAAGGACTGAGTTGCCCCCAAAATGTGGACAATAATACCAATACGTTCCAAAACAAGTTGCCATGTACTCAGTTTGTACCATAATACTAATATGTTCCAAAATAATACCAAATACTATGCAAAAGAAGTCAAACCCAAACTATGAATTGACTAAGGTTGGGTTTG
>PHNY01014103.1:16542-27700 GCA_003724115.2 Anethum foeniculum
CTCTGCAACTATGAACATCAGGGTCTATTTTTTTGATGGCCCATGTAATACCATCTGCCAACCTACTACTATGAATCCTCCACCCACAACACTTAGCTAAACAAGTGGCTGTATACCTCTTACTGTCAGCATTAAGAACAGTTATAGCAAATCCTTCCTGAATACAATAATCCTTCAAGGTATTTTTGAAGTGGCTCTTCAAGAAATATCATCCAAGGTTTGAGTTCAATCTTACCAAATTCTTTCTCTTCATAAAGCTCTCCATTTTTTTACAACATCTGATAATAGTCATCATCATTATCATTATCAATAAAATCATGCCAGCTGCTAGGATTCCAGTTGTCATTAAAGTCCAAAATATCTACAATATCTTCCAACTCATCTGCAGGCACAGGCCCTTTAGCTTTAACCTCTCCATCGGAGTCATCACCAATATCATTATAAGCAGATTCTTCAGCATTGTGGTTCTCCTCAACCACATTCTCATCATTCACATCATTCCCAGTTTCACCATAAAACTCTACCTTCCTCTTGGCACTTTTACTCCTAATTGATTCCCCTGCACTTTTACTCTTATCTGATCCCCCAATTTACCCTATTTGATTTTCACTCTCAGTTGTATAACCTTTCCTCTTGGCAGTGGTCTTTGGAATTTTTCGAGCAAACGTAGACTGGTCAGAGGCTGATGTTGGAGACTGGTGTAGGAGCTGTCAAGTTAATGTTCTGTTGAGGGGAAAATCTTGGACTCCTCCTATTGGTTAAACTTTTGAAGGCTGTATTAGGTGATATTGAAGGTGGTAGGGCTGTAGAACCTTTAGGTTTAACTTTAGGTTTAGCTTTAAGCTTTGTTACGATTTTGGTCTGTGTTTGTTCCTTGGTGGCATGGTTCACTGAGGTATCATCAAGCTCATCTAAACAGGGGAGGACATCATCTGGTAATGCTATATTATCATCCGTAGTTGTCTTCTTTGCATTTTCAGCTTTTCTTCTCAAATTGAGAACCAACTTATACAGGGGATCAGGCTTTAGAGTAGTACTTACCCATATAGTAATTACACTTCTATCGGACAACTTATCAAACATTTTCATTAATTCAGCGTCTTTTTCTAATTTCCAGTGTCTCTGTTGAAAAACGTAAGAGAATGTTGGATAACTATAATATAACTTGAGACCCAATTTCTTGCCTTTTTCTTCATACTTAAGGACTAAATTTAAAAGGGTACATTTTTCAGGGTCAACTACCAGTTCTACAATTTCATTCATCAAATAAAAGCTTAAAGTCTTATTAACATCACCCATTCTGCAAATCGAAATACAAACCCAGAAATTCACATAAATATACATACATATATGTAGGCAATATACAAACATAAACACATAGACATACTGAGAAATGCATATATTCACAAAAACTAGATAATAGTACATACTTGTTAAAGATGAATCAAACTTCAAGCGACTGATTGTGGTGTATTCGACTGAGAATCAAGCTTCATGCGGCACTGATTAGTTTTCCCCCATTTTCTCCCCACTCTAACCCTAACCCTTTGATTGAACATAATAATATAATGGTTTAAGTTAAACTAATATATACATAGTATATTTTTACAATTATTGCTTTTTATTTTAATATTTTATAAAATATAATTGGTTGACTAATTTTAAATAACGTTTGACTAACGTTGCTTGACGGGAGTGCTGTAGCTGGTACACACTGAATGATTGGAGGGTACCATCGGGAAGTCAAAACCTTTTTGGGTACCATCGAGAAAAGTCAATTATACGATGGTAACATTGAGAATTTCCCAAAAAAATAATAAAATACAGTATTTATTTGTTCAAAATATTAGTGTGGCAAGAAATATTAACTAAAAGTCTCGTATATCCTCTTCATAAGTGATACTCCCTCTGTCCCTCTGAATTGTATACATAATTTTTTTAAAGTTCGACATATTTTAAGGTGAATATAAAGTAAACTTCCGTAATTCATTTTTAAAATTTTCTTTTTCTGAATTAAACTTCAAGTGTTATACTTTTATTTAGAAAAAGAAAAAAATTAAAATTATTTATGAAATTATGTTATAAATGAGCGTTAAAATGCGTGCCGAGCCCCTGTTCCCCAATGTATACTACTCAGGGGGACGGAGGTAGTACTCATTTACAAGAGAGCGAGATACTTTATTGACCCAGAGTAGTATATTAGTGAGTATATAGATCTAAAATCGATTAATCAGACACTATTTTTACTAGATAGCAGTGTTCAACAAACAAATGAGTGCGAGATACTTTATTGACCCAGAGTAGTATATTAGTGAGTATATAGATCTAAAATCGATTAATCAGACACTATTTTTACTAGATAGCAGTGTTCAACAAACAAATGAGTGCGCGTTGGATTATATATTAAAAGAAAACATCTAATATAAATATCGATTTTCTACCATGTGTCCATTCATGGGCACACAATAAGCGCATAATTTTATAAAATTGAGCCATTGGTTCCTTTTTTAAGTAGTGGTGTACCTCTCTGCATACACAAAAACTAGACCAATCAAAATGACTCAAATTTATAAAATTCTGAATTTATTGTATGCCCCTGGCATAAATATCTGGATTGTAATGTTGGAGATGCACAAACTCAAACTCATAGTCAAATAAAAGATAAAAAGATGTGCCATCAGATAATGGTGGAACTGGTTCTCCTGTAATATCTCTAACTATATGCTTAATTGTTCATGTACATGAAAAATGCAAAAGTCGTACTTTTTCCTCTGCTTCCTGGTAGTATTTTGTTATAAAAAATCTCTTAATCTGCCTGCAGAAGCGGAATTCCAGTGCAGTATTACTCATATTTTGCCCTGCTTCTTGTGAATTTCTTTTCTCATTTGCTGAATAGCGGTGGATAAACTAACAAAACCTTGGAGAGTCCAAGTGTAGTGCACTAACAATAACAATGAATTTCACCATGTCGTCTATATACACCACACAATGTACAAACATCAGACATTGCCCACAAAATGATCACTGATTGTTGCCTAACTGGAAAAATATGAATCTGAGGAAGAAGATGAGGACATAGGCGTTACAGCCCTACCGAACGATCCCTCTGGCGAGTTACGACACACCGGGCATGTGGCATTGATCTTAAGCCACTCATCTATACAATGAGTATGAAAGTAGTGATTACATGCTGGTACAGTCCTTATTGTCTCCTTAGGCTGGTATTCAGATAAGCATATTGCACATATCGAATCACTAGGCTTGGGCAGTCGCTTGCTGGACCCCAACACGGTCATTGGATAAGACTCGATGGTAAGCTTGTCGAGGCCGGTCACAAACGTTGGAGGCTGTGGTACTATTGTTGTTGGAAGACTTGGTGCATCGTGTCGTTCGACGTCACTACGATGATCCATCTTCCTTCTCACGCATTTTGCTATAAAGATAAAAAGCAACAGTCCAGGTATACCTACACCAACTCCTAATCCAAACTTTCCAGCATTTGAAAGACCTGCAAAAGGAGATCCAAACAAATCATTAACTCATGATAGCGTAGCAGAGCCAAGCATATTGTTGAAGTCATTAACTCATGATAGTGTGACAGAGCCAAGCATATTGTCGAAGAGTGAACTAAATTGTACTTGTAGATTTTAAAATTTTCAATGTTGTCAAATCGCACCTGTAATTTACAGAGTAAGAGGAACTAGTATAAATAGACGGGTCAAAATTAAATTGAATTTAGCAAGTAAATATATGTAAAAAAATAAAAACGATCGTGCCACATACTCGCATCCACTAATCATACTTGATCATCATGTATCTTTCTATATAACAAATTCCAAGACTTGCTTTAATGTGTGCATACTATTATATGACAACTTGAGTTTTTTTATATCCATTTGGGCAAATTACAACTTTCAGTTACAATTAAGCAATAGCATGTGGTTTGAGCGATATTTATGCTTGGAGCTAACCCACTGCCTCCATTTATCTGGCTGCCACTCATTTGAGTTCTATCTAATCTATCTTATAATGTAGTTCCCAATTAGCAATCTTTATACCTAGTGTTAATTATCAATCAGCCACCTCAAATGTATCGGTGCATTGCTACATTCTTTCTGTTCATTATTTGTAAAACTATATGCACCTAATCCCCATTATTCACCGGGAAAACCAAATCAAACCCAAGGCAACTAACCAAGCATGTCCAAGACTTTGAATCTAGTGGGGATTACTAGCAAGATTATAGAAGGTAATATGTCGGTTTAAAGCAAGTATCGAACATCAAACTCGGGTAACAGGTCTTTCAAACCACACAAGCTAAGTGTAGAGCATAAATTTTTTTATATTTATCGGTACTAAACTTTGGAACTTGACCATAAATTCTGCAAACAGGACATAACAGAGTTTAGAATTGTATTTATTACTAACAAGATTAGAAAGTTTAGCAAGACTCGAGCCCCCACTTCCTATTAGGTCCACCATAGATATGTCATAT
The DNA here is from genome assembly GCA_003724115.2 of Anethum foeniculum. Lineage (NCBI taxonomy): Eukaryota > Viridiplantae > Streptophyta > Magnoliopsida > Apiales > Apiaceae > Anethum > Anethum foeniculum. The sequence continues at coordinate 21,038 of PHNY01014103.1, forward strand.
GTACTTGAAAATTAGTGTTGGACTTTGAGAAAAAATCACATGGACGGCCAGCACAGATAAATCATAACCAACAGCAAATATGTGTTCAACATCATGATAATTGATAGGTAAGATCATTAGGGAATACACATAAAATAACATCTCAATAACTCGATTAAAATACAGATACACAAAACGGAACACAAACAAAGAATTCACCAATAATAAAAAAAAAATACAACAAATATGTGTTCAACATCATGATAATTGATAGGGTGAGATCATTAGGGAATACACATACAATAACATCTCAACAGCTCGTAAAATTTATCGAGATTAAAAATACGATAAGCAAAACAGAACACAAACAAAGAATTCACAAAAAAAAAAAAAAATTACAATGATCAAGACTAACCAGTTTTAGAAGCACCAGAGCAACCAAGTTCCAAAGTCTCCACATTCTTGAACCCACAAGTCCGGTTCTCAGCTTCACACTTGTTACAAACCGGCAAGTCCCACTTAAACCCGACCGGAATATTCCCGGTGACAGTATCATTCCGGCAAGATTCCGGCAATCTCCGATCACCAACCCCGTCATACAATCTACTCTTAACCACAAGAACCGTATAATTGACCCTACTAAAACACTCCAGAGTCTCAAACGGTTCAGCAACCGGAAAAAACCGGTCCGCAGAACAATTAAAAAAAGTATACTCAGATAACAATTCACCAATAAATGGTGACACAACAGGACTAAAAGATTGTATAGTATTAGGAGGACAAAACTGAGGCTTAAAAATAATATTATGTTTTACATAATTAATATGTGTTACTACAAAATCTCCTGCAAAGGGTAGATGTAATAAAAGTTCAGTATTGTTATTACAAGACAGATCAAAACCTGGGTAGCCACACTCTCTAGGTTGTTTACCAATGAGCCGGAAAGGGAACCGGACAACTGGACCGGAGGGGCTGCATGTAACCGGTTCACAAATATCTACACATAGTACAGGTTGAGTAGTGTGTGTAATGAAGAAGATGATGAAAAGGGTTGATGATAATAAGGTGAGAATCTCCATTATTAAAGTTTGTGTAGCCATGAGTAGTGGTGGTAGGTATTTTGGTGTGTATTTATATGCTTGTTTACATCTGTATGTATTTGGTAATGTTGAATTAACAAGTAAATAATGCTGGAAAATAGAAATTAGATACTCAAAGTCAAAGTTTCCTTTGTACTTACTAGCAAAATTTATGGACAGATTCGATGTTTTTAATTTATTTTTGCAAGATCTTTGAAATTTAGAAACAAATTTATTTAGAAGATTGGAGACGTCGATTTAGGATGCATGTCATTTTGGTAGCTGTTGAATGTAAGTAATTATTTTAGTTTCCTTACTGCGCGGGTAAATTTATGTCAGCTTATATAAGTTGGTAAGTTATGATTAAATTTCTATATCTTTATATATGTATATATATATATTAGATTTTGCTATTTCTTTAAATAAAAATTTACATTTTTAGTATTTTAATACGGTACACAATACGGAAGTCATTGTCGAATGCATCGTCAACAATCAAATAGTGGACTGGTGTTAGAAGAGTACTTAGCCACCCCTTGATTAAAATATAGTATGATGATTTGTACCAACAAAGACTTATATTCAAACTTTTCACAGTCTTTCTTTAAAAAAATAAAAGAATAAGAAGAAGAAGCAAGTTTCCTTAAATCTTCGTCCTAGTACTATTTTACTACTATAATTTGATCGGATCAGGAGGGTAAACGGTATTATTAATTTAAATTAAATTTACTAAGATCAAATTTAAGTTTACTAAATTATAAGTCTTACTTGTTTTTTAACAAATTCAATAAATAAATAATATTTTGATCGATCAACAAACCTATTTATTTTAAATGTTATTTCAAGAAAAATTTAACTATTCTAATAAAAACATACCTTTAAAATCTATTTATTTAATTCAGCTTATTCTTTTCTATACTAATTACTTGGATTTGTTTATGAACCTTTTTATTTTAAAAATCTATTTTAACATTCCTAATTATTTTAAAAAGTTTATACCCATTTTGACATGCCTAATTATATAAATACCTAATTTAATAAAAATATATACTTAAATCTATTTTTTAATATATTCAATTGATAAAATATTAAAATAAAATTTTTAACATAATAAAAGAAAAACATATTACGTGTTACAAGCTAATTGGTCGTAAACTTTTTACCAAAAAAAAAAATGGCCGTAAACTCAGGTTTGTGTGTAATGTATCGCTTTAGTTACCGGACTCGTAACCGAACAATGTGACATCCTGTTCCTTTCTGCAATTATTTCTTGGGCCAAAGCCCATTTGTCGACCCCTCCATACGTGTCCATTCCCAAGTAAAGGCCCACATCACTTTAATTATTCTTTTCTTCAAACCCGATCCACCCATCTCCTATTTAGGGTTTGTTTTTGTCCTTTTATCACTCGATACGACAGTCTCTAAATTATTTCTTTTCCCGTTTTTAAATTAAGTTACCGAAATGGCGGACGCGTTCGACGAGGAAGGCGAGCCTGCTTACACGATTGATCAGTATCTTAAGGGCATCGAAGAGCAAGAGCTGGTAATTTCATTTTTATATTATTTTCATATATTTATTTGTGTTTGATTTGCTAGCAATTATAATAATATGTTTGTTTTATTCAGCTTTTGTGTTTTCGTGTGTGCCTGATTCGGATTACAATTAAACGATACACCGGAGAATTTTATTCATTTATCGAGATTATATACTGTTAGGTTGGACCAAAAATGTTAATTTATCGAGATTATTCATTTATCGGGTTTTAATTATCGAGTGCTTTACATAGACGCACGTACACTGTCCAGTGCACAAGCAATTTGAAACCCTAGCCCGTGATCTTAATGCCAAAAATGGCCTCCTAGGGATTGATATTACTGGTTTTGTTTATCGATGTGGTTTATATTTTACTGTGGTAGGACTTTTGCTGCCGTATAGCTGCTCATTGAACTCTCCGTTTATCGGTTTTTCAGTTTACCGTAGAGCATAATCAGATTGCGAAAGAAGAACTATTGCCTCACTTTTGTATACACTATATGAGTTAAAATGTGTTTTGATTATGTTATGTTACTTTGATTAGGTGAATCAATTATGATGGGATTTAAATATTTAATCACAAGGGATTAGTATTGAGTTGGTGCAAAAGTTGTTTTTTTTTTTTTATAATTGAAAATTAAGGGTTAAAGTTTTGTAATGTGTTCATAATTGTATTAATTAAATTTTACTTCACTGGAAATATTAGAAGTAAATGTGTAGGTTACTGTCGAAGTAAGTATGAGTCCTTTATTAGTTTACTTTCATTAGCTAAAAGCCCTAGATCATGAATCGATTCTGCTCGAGAAAGATGACAAAGCTAGGTTTGTTGAAAATGCTGATTATGTTAAACATGGGTGATTATTTCTGTGGCTCGTCCTATGTTTCTAAATGGTATTGGAATTTTAAATTTACTTATAATATGTTTTTGAAGGAAGCGGATATGATTTTGGGGGGTGACGAGGGCGAGGAGTGCACTTATGCAAAGGGGTATATGAAGAGGCAGGCAATTTTCTCATGCCTGACATGCACACCAGAAGGGAATGCTGGGGTTTGCGCGGCCTGTTCCCTCTCTTGCCATGATGGTCATGATGTATTCTTCTTATTATTGACTAATTCTATTCTTAATCAATTACACAGCATGCAACTATCATCTCAGTGTTTTTAATTATTATTATGAACTTGTTGCTAGGATGCTATTAATATCAAAGAAAATTCGATCATCATAGATTCATAATATTTCTGTGCTTTTACATATGTTGACCACAGACATGAAATCTTATTACCAAAAAAGCCAATAGAGAATACTTGATATATATTTACTTGGAAATATTGGTTGGGGAGTATTGGACTTATGGTTATGAATACCTTGTTCAGCTGGTTACGAGTTCTGACCTATCCACCTGTCAAAATTTTCCTAAATTTTTCTGGACAGGTGGTTATGCAATTTGCTCCATCGGTCAATCTAAAAACTCCTGTTTTAATAAATTGTTAAAAGGAATTAACTGCTAATGTATTATGAACCCCCTATAGGTTTTCTCAATGTTTAGGACATTCTCTCCCATTTTGATTTTTAGATTGATTGGGCCACTTGGGATAGCTTTGAAGAAGCTTGTGTAAATAATATTTCTAGATTTGAGATACTGCAGTCAATATTGCCTGGTCAATCATATGCCACACCCTGGCCTGCTGAACCAAGCTTTTCTTGTGCCGATACTAGTCAATAGACAATTTTATTATTCTTTGTTTTGTTATGTATGATAAATTCATTACGTCTGATTGCTGTAATGTTAATTCTGCTGCGGTATACTCCAGTCTGATATTTTTAGTCAGAATGTGATTTGATTCTTGGCCGGAATGTACTACTCTCTTTTGTAATAGTATAGTATTCCTTTAGGTGATGCAGGACGGATGAAAAGATTTTTACTGTACATATCTAATTGTGCCTGCTTCTATTGTTATCTGATGGTTATTTGCTACTTGACAAGGTTGTTGAGTTATGGACCAAGAGAAACTTTAGGTGTGATTGTGGAAATTCTAAATTTGGAGTGGGCTTCTGCAAGATTTTCCCAAACAAAGATGTTGAAAATGCTGAGAATTTGTACAACCATAACTTCAGAGGTCGGTATTGCACATGTGACGGACTCTACCCTGATCCAGATCTTGAGCAACAAGTTGAGATGATTCAGTGTGGTATCTGTGAAGATTGGTTCCATGAGGAACATCTTGGTCTTGAGTCACCTGATGAGGTTATGGCTATTATCCGTCTTCTTTAACCTTCATACAACATGTGCTAGTATAATACTGTCATATTTTTGGTTGCATCTGTTTATAGTTTTATACCATTTTATATGAGTAGTCATTTCAATGGGTAAATGACATGATCACAGGTGCTGATGGTAAAAAAAATACACGTGGATGCTCAAGTTGTTGACAACTAGATGAATGTGATCTAATTGATTAATACACTAGCAAACGGGGACCTGTTACATTCACTTTATAAAGTTTTCACAAATGTGTTTTCTAAACACTAACATCACGAAATACGGGTCTTACTAGTAATGTCATATTTTTCTTTTTCTAGTCCTGCTTTTAAATGCACGTAGTAATGTGCATCATGCCCTTAATTTACTCCATATATCTTGGTTAAAAACATAAGTATTAGAGCCAGCTACAGAAAGCAAATTTACCCTCGTAAATCCAGTCAGAATCATACTAGTTTCTACCTGATTTAAATTTTCAGTTCTCAGCTGACAGCAGTTGTTACCCCTCTACAACAGATTCCCAGAGACGAGGACGGGGATCCCATCTATTCGGAATTTATCTGCCAGGCGTGTTCTGGAACTTGTTCATTCTTGTCCTTTTATCCTCAAACCATTATGGCAACATTTAAAGATTCTGCTGCAAGCAAAAGTGAAGGAGGCATCATAGAAAATGCACTTCCAGCTTATGGATCCTCTGGTGAGCTTTTGAATGGAGGTTGCACTGGAGATTCTGTCAAAGCAGACTGTACTGAGGCTAATCTTAGTTCTGGAGTCACTGTTAAAACTCTAGAAGGACATTCTGAGACAAATCTGCAACTAAAAGAATGTACTAAAGGTACCAGTGCAACTGTTTTCTGCATTGCTGGAGTTGATTTTTCAGCTTCACCTTCCGCGACGAACAAACCAATGTTTCTTACTAAAAATTGGAGAGACTTGTTCTGCCGCTGTGGAAAATGCACAGCCTTCTATGCTCAGAAGGGAGTTGGCTTCTTGCTCGACCCAGAGGACTCAATTGCGGAATATGAGAAAGTGGCTCAGCAGAGGAGGGAAGAGAAGTTGCATCAACAAGAAACCAGCGATTCCAGTTTTCTTAATGGTTTGGGCCATGTTGAAAAAATTGAGATCTTGAGTGGCATTTCTGACATGAAAAATGAGTTCCGTAGTTTCTTGGTAGGTTTAGTATTGTAAACCTAGAACTGTTTGTCCCAACGTGGCACCTCCTTGCATTGTAGGAGTCTTTGATGTCTGTGAACTTCTGTTTATGATTTTGGTCTGACCTGGTTTTCTTTGTTTCCTTGCAGGAGACCCGGGATCCATCAAGAGCCATCACATCTGATGATATTCGCCAGGTTTTTGAGAATCTTAACAAGAAGCGAAGGACCGAGTGATCGTTGATGCATCTATTACCAGAGCTCTATTGTGTTTGCTTGACTTGTTTGTGGAACATTTGCGTGTTTCCTTAAAACCTGAACGCACGAATCTTAGTCCAGTTTAACTTGCTACTAGTGTTTATCTTTTCAACTATTGTAATTATAGGCATTAAGCCTTTATCGTATGCTTTGACTGTTTGACAGTACCAGGCCTTTATGTGCTGAAGAAGTATGCTTTGACTGTTTGACAGTACCAGGCCTTTATGTGCTGAAGAATGTGATTCGAACACAGGTGTTTGCAAATAAATTTAACTTGATCTGTAAGAGCAAGTCCAATGCAAGATGCAAAATAGCTATAGCTATTGCTATAATTTGACACCAAAAAGTGTTTTTTGTTGCTAAAATAGAACTTCAACTCCAATGCTAGTTGCATTTTGCAT
>PHNY01014106.1:2231-13285 GCA_003724115.2 Anethum foeniculum
AGAGGATTTACATTATCTTCGCATATCTACTTGTACTAAAAAAAAACTATCTCTCAATTTTGATTTAGTGGATATTTTTGGCTGGGCTTCAATCCCACCCGCGGTTTTTTACTCCCAAAAGGGGTTTTTCGCGTCACCAAGTCTTGTTTCCATTTATTTATTTACCTGCAATTGCTTTACTTACTATCATAATAAAATTTTACAATTGAATCTACTGGACTTAGTTTTTAACCCACGAAAAACGACTAAAACAGATACGGTGAAAGCTTTTAAAATCATGACAACTATATCCATAAATCTTAAGGTTTATAAACTTAATAAATCATCGATATGTTTTAATAAATCTTTGTTTTATTGTCCATGCATGTGACTGCATTTGCACTTCGGGGCCGTTCAATACTTAATACAGTGAAATGACTTTAGAACACAAAGTTATAGACCCGCACGGGACATCTTATAATAAATAATTTATAACTTCCCGGCATTATCAACATAAATAAACACTTTCATAATATTACCCAAATATTTCATTGAAATCACGAATGGGCTTTGGTCCATTTAAGTTCATTTTAACTTGAACCCAAACATCCCCTATATTAGACCCAGGATGGTAGCTGCTAATATAGAAAACCACTAATCAATCACTAAATAAAATAATAATATTATAATTATTAATAACCTATAAATTATCTTTTTAAACCAAAATGCACTATTGAATTAATTAAAATTAGATGAAAAATATTAAAACAAGTCTGTGCATCGCACGGGTTTTTAACTAGTTATATTAAAGTTTGAAACATCAAAAATTTGATTTTATATTATTATAGGAGTATTTAATAATATTATAATTACTAATAACTAACTAATTACCTTCACACAAGATATATAAAGCTAATATATATTATTAAGGGATGTTCAAATAGAAACAACACTTAGAGCATCTCCTGGTGCAAGCCCTTAGCTAAAATATCATGATTTAAATAATATGTAAAATTAATAACAACAATTTCCCTTAGCAAAACTTTAGATAATTATATATGATTGGCTATATTTGTTAAACCAAATCTTTTCTTAGGTATAATTTTCCATTATAGATAGCACCATTGGAGCATGTATCATTTCTCTTAGGTAAAATCGACATAGCTAATCAATTTAGCCAACTAATATAGCCAACATCAGATATAATCTTAAAATGAAAACCAGAAACTAATCTAAACCATTAGATCCATCTAATCTAATGCCCCTACGAGCAACATATAGAATTAAAATATACCCTCCCACATAGCATCCCAGTTTTCCCCTCCATTTTTAATTTGATTTTTCCTGTCAATATATGATTTTTTTTATAATCTGACTTTACTGTATTTTTCTCCATCTCTCCATGATCGATTTGTGTCCATATGTGTTATATTTCGACGCAATTTAAAATTTTCATTAAAACAACAAAAAGTTTTTCAGTGGAATAATACCCATATACTATTATATTAAAACCGCCGAAAGTTTGATTTTCAGTCATTTTATTTAATAATATTATAATTATTAATAATTAACCAATTACTACATTTTTCAACTAAAACACGTTACCTTTTTTATTTTTTTAAACTAAAACACTTTATTTTTCAAAAATATTACGGGAAAATCTATTTAAACACATTACCGTCTACATTTTTTTCTTACAAAACCACTTTTATTTTGAAAAATAACACGAGCAATTTTATTTAATAAATTAAATAATAAAACTATAATTATTAATAACTAAAAAAATATCTTTTCAACTAAAACTTATTATTTTATTTATATTTTATAATTAAAATACCTTTTTTAAAATATCACGAATATATAATAATTATATATAAATAACTGCACGCACGGTTTCTAAACTAGTACTATATTATAATAGACGAAATATTAAAAATTTAATTTTTAGTATACCATATTATAGTATTATATATTATTATTTTCTCCAATTAAAACACCTCATTTTCCAAAAATATCATAGATTTTTTATTTAATAAAATAAAATAAAATATTATAATTATTAATAACTCTCATTCCTAATTATTATGTAAACTAATTATCTTTTTCAACCAAAACACATTACCTTTATTATTTTCCTAACAAAAACATATTATTTTTTTAAAAAATTATCAAGGATATTTCTAGTTAATAAAATAATATATTATAATTAATAATAATTAATTAATTAAAAATATTATTTTTCTTTTTTTAATATAAATTTACTATTTTTTAAAATAACACGAATAATTTTATTTAATTTTAAATTAAACTAAAATAAATTAAAAAATAATGTTATATTAAAAAGAAATTGTAAGATTGGCAGGCCCAAGGCCGAGTAGAATAAAAGCCAAATTGGTTAAGTTGTACTGCTTCAAACGCCAACATTGTGCTTGGTAGATGAAAGATGAAATCAAATCCGATGGTATTGGGATTTTTCCGAGCTCAGATCCGGCGTAGGAAGATAAGGAAGAACAAGACTATACAGGGGCAGCTGACGAAAGTAATTAGTCCTGATTCGAATTCAAATCACGCCAGGTTGATTAACCATCACATTAGTAGTTCGATGATGATATTAGCGTCCGATCATCCCATGCGAAATAAACGAAAGCGTAAATTTGAAAACGAGATAAACTTGATGACCTCAAAGAAAAAGATGAAATCGCTGGATAATCAAATTAATACTGGTAGTAGTATTATTACTAGTCAGCAGCTGAAGAAGAAGATGATTATGATATCAGCGTCTGATGATCCAATTCGCAATAAACGAAAATGTACGACCATCTCGACAAACACTCGTAATCCTCCAACCTTATTTGATTTACCACCTGAATTGTTGGCGGAAATTCTTAAAAGATTACCTGTGAAATATGTACTACGTTGTCGGTGTGTCCAAAAGTCATGGAATTTTCTTATAAAGACGCCTACTTTCATAACAAATTATCAAAACAATAATCGTAATCGTCCTAAATATCTCCTTTTCAAGGCTGTTTATACGGATTTCGTGACAATACGTTTTGATGATAGACAATGTGAAGAATACTGCAGAGTTGAATATCTTCCTGACTTGCCCCACTCCACATGGCTAGCACAATCACATGGTTTGATTTGTGTGACTTACATGTTTTCAACGAAACCTAAAAAACAAGGCATCTATCTGTGGAATCCTCTTGTTCAGAAGTATACAACTCTTCCGCATTCACCTCTTTTTGGTATTTTTGAATATTTATGCTTGCGTGCTTTAGCATTTGGGTTTGTACCACAATTTAATGATTATGTCGTGGTTCATCTTATCAAGCCTCATTCAACATGCTGTCCACTTAACCCCCGTTTAGTTAAGATTGCTATTTATAGTCTAAAAAATAATTCATGGAAGACGACAAGTCAAGATTATGTTTTTGAAGGTACCATCACGAGGGATCGCTCTGTTTTTGTTAATGGTATTGCATATTGGTTGGGGTCCAAGTCGGAGAACTGTCAAATACTTGTGTGCTTTGACACTAAGACTGATACATTACGAGAAATCTTGTTGCCAGACTGTGTTGAAACTCCTATGTTTGGCATTCATCCATTTGGTCAATCTATAGTTTACTTTATTCAGTATAAAAGAGCAGGTCGCTTTGACATGTGGGTATTGAAAGGCGATTCAATAGATGAGTTCTTTTGGGAGAAAAAGATGAGTATTACTGTAAATGGATTTTTTCTGCCAGAAGTCTTGGGTCCAAGAAACAACGGTGAACCAATAGTTTTTAATTTTTATGATTTACTTTCATATAATCTTGATAGCCATGAAGAAAATGATTTTGTTCATTCATGGAATTGTTGGGATGATTTTTCTTATTATGATATTGGCATGGCACCACCCTTTTCCATTAGTCCTTTTGTGGAGAGCCTGGCTTTGCTTAATTTTGATTGAAATAATAGAACAATGTATCAAGTCAGTCGGATCACTTGTTTGGGTTTTCATGATGCCGGGTACTGTAAACTGGGACAAACTTGTTCGAAGAATATTGATGGATGAAAAGGTTCTACAACTAATATGTTTGTGAGGTTCTGTTTTGTTGCTCTCAAACACTGTAGTTTAATGTAGTATCCAATTTACAACAGGGACAAAGGTTGTAAGGATGAAAAAACTGCTACCGCCAAGGTTACAACTACTCAGGGTACTTGTTTCTTTTTTATTCATCATTGTAAATGGGTTTGCTTTATCGTAATATCTTTTTTTAAGGTTCTGTTTTTGAATAACAGGTCATTAATTTGGGACTAAGGTTCTCAAGGCAACTATAAATTTCTAGTGCAAGTAGGCCTTCTTTTTGTTAATTTGTTATATATATATCATGGAGCATCACACAGTTTCAGATAACTCTTTATATCTACACTGCCTGAACTGAAGTGATTATTATTATTTTTTATCCTGTTTAACTGATATCCATATGGTTCATCCAGAATAATCATTCATTACTTGTGCAGTTAGTGCATTAATCAGGAAAAAGTAAAAAGTTGGGAAATATGCATTTTATTGCTTTTAGTTGTATAGGGGAGATTAAGATAAGATTAGAATTCTCATGCGGCCAAGAATAAAGTCATAATTCAATTGTAATCATTATCTACGATAATTCAGTTGTCTTCCGGGCTAAGAAGCAAGGACACGGGGGCGGAAGTGCGAGTGCGTAGTGCGGGGATACGGGAATTCAGCAAATATAATAATATGGGGATACGGGTGCGGGGGGACACGGAAAAAATAAACCAAAAATTCATATATATTTCATGTTAAACATAATAAAATCTATTAAGAAAACCAAAAATTGCATGAAAAATGAATCAAATGTATCATTTATTAATCTAAAACACAAAATTACTAGTAAATTTTTTTGTTTATGCAAAAATGAATATGATAATCAATACTTTTTTAGTAACTTATTGACACGGATACTTAATTTTGTGAATGTAGATTGCTAAAATAGATTTTGACTACAATTTCTGAAGATAAAATTTCATATTAGTATCGTGGAAGAATCCGCGTGTCCGATACGGGGATACGTGTGTCCGAGTATCCGACACGGGGACTCGGCATGCGACCCAGGTGTCCCTGCTTCTTAGCTTCCAGGTTTTTTCTATATTGTTTCATCTCTGCATCTTCCATGAGGCTAATTAAACCAGCAACTACCAGCCTTGGTCTAAATAATTTTGTGTTCCATTGTCATTTCACTATATTTAACAGCCTGACATGCATATGCGGACATAAAAATGGAAAATATGTTTACCCGTTTAGGTATACTGAGCAGCTTGATTGCCTAAATCCTAATTTTGCAATGAGTTCTCTTCTTTCTTGTAACTAATAATGCAGAGGGGTAAATGTTGATGGCTACTATACAGTCTAATAATGTAAACAATAAAACAGAACTTATCGATGAAATGAATTGCAGATGTGTTTATGATGTTTATTTTTTTGCCCATTTTCCATTTAGAGTTCATGCTTCCATTATTTAAAGTTATACCTGTGACTTTTTTCAAGGTGCAAGAAGAACCTGAATAACTTGTTGCTATCTCTCGCTCCTATAACATTAAAACTGCAAGTTCTAGTTCTCGGCCTGGATAACTTACAGGTGCAGGATTAAGCGGTTGAGACTAATTTAGGAACAAAAAAGCGGTTGAGACTATTGCAAACTTTTGTTATAACCCGCAGTATGTAGACCTAAGCTGGAGGTTCAAACTCATTGATGAATCGTTATATGCCTTGGCTATTGTTTGCCCTAATCTTATAAAGCTCAACAATAGTGGGTGATACTGCTCTCCCTTATTTCAAGTGATCACAGAAAAGTACAAACCATAAACCTCTGTGGATGTGTTAAAGCTGCATCTGACACTGCCTTCTTTTTTCTGGTAGAACATATGCCACTGCCTTAAAGGTAGGCAAGAGTTGGGACTTGTTGTCGTATCTTTGCGCTTTACTTTACATATCTGTCTATTAATATTATTACCAACAGTGTGCAGGCTATTGGATATAATTCTACTCGGCTGCTGTATCTGAACCTGGGATGGTGTGAGAATGTTTGCGATACCTGTGTTATGTGTTTAGCTTATGGATGTCCTGATCTAAGAGTCCTTGACTCGTGCCGTTGTGTTCTTAGAACACGTACAATAAGAGCTGTAACTGGCATGAACATATACCAGTATCCCTCTGTTCTTTTACCTGTGGATATACCAGTGTACTACGAAGTAGACAATATTTGTGATGTCTGACATTGATATAGAATTTGTCATGATTTTAAAAGCTTTGACAACCTCAAAGTACACTTCATAATATCTACGGGAAAGCATTCAACATTATGATTTTACAGACTACTCGGTTACTCTCCAGTATTTACTACAAACTGAAACATTAGTCTAGCCTCGACTTTAATATGTATCAAAAATTGATACGAATTTTCTTAATTGTATAAGCTAGAAATTTCCTGGCTGAGATAGATGTAGGCTGTTTTTATACCATTTATATGCGTTGGTAATCTGTACATATAGCTATCATATTATTTGTGGTGAATTTTGCCTGGCATGTCATGTTTTATATTTGTATGTTCTTCTGAATAGCAGTTATGGGGGATTCGATTGTTTTTACTCTAAATGGTAATGAATTCTTCCTCATAGTTAATAGGAAAGAATAATTTCATTCATATATTGTACCTGTGTGCAAGTGAGAACATACTCTGGTAGTTCAAATCCTATGGTCATACATTTTCTGTTCTGCTGATTATGCAGATGTAAGGATTAATTGTTAATTAAATTTTGTTACTGGAATATCCTATTAGGTGGTTGATTAATCTTCATCTTCGGCAACATTTTTCACCCAATTCATATTACTTTGGTATGTCCTTGTAGATGCAGGTGTAATTGCTTTGGCAAACAATTGTCTTTGTTTGCCGTATGTTGGCCTCTACACTGCCAAAATATCACAGATAGAGAAATCTAATTTCTGTCTTACAGTCGAGTGAAGAACAAACACGGTGTTTGGGAATCTGTGAGGAACGGGTTTGAGGAAGAAGGGCTTAAAAATCTGAACATCGCTTGGTGCACAGCGCACAACTCTTACTCCTCCAGCTGTTCAAGCCTTGCATGACTCGTGTCCGGTGTCCGGGACTTCATACATGCCCAAGACATTCACCCATCATAAGTGGTCAATAATGTCCATTGTGCCAGTGCAGTTCAAGCTCATTGTGTGACCAGTGTGACCAATAATGTCCAGGCTCACTGAGCAAGAACCAAGGTGAAAGTCCTATTGTTTAAGCTTTAGGCTGGCGTCTCCAGGTGGAGAAAGGTGAAAATAATGTCAGCATGATGTGCAAAGACAATGAAACTTGATATGGCTGTGTGTTACTCTGCCAGTAATATGGACATTAATTATCGACCATCGTTTTGATGGTCTGGTAACTGTGTAGTTTGTAGATTGCCAATAGTTTTTCTGATGGTGGTGTTTCTGGTGAAGCATTGAATTTTACAACAGGTTTGGCTATTTTAAGTGCACGTTATGCATGTAGTGTTGTCTAATGTTGATAATTTCTTCTCCACCTAACTTCAACACAGGGCTGGAGAGAATCCACAACACATGAATGGGTCTGGTTCAAATGATACTTAGCAGTGTTCAAACAATTGTTAGGCCCATATAAGCCGCTAAAGTAACTTTGAATGATTAATCGGAAATATCCATTAGTCATGTATACTTAAATAATTATTTCAAATATTTTTGTGTAACTTTTTGAATGTATATTTAGAGGAAAAAACTATGACTATTATTATAGTCATGTTGGCGCTACTTGAAATTTCCAGAAAAATAGTCCATTATATTATATAAAAATATATTTCTATATCGAATTGTGTAATTTAAGTTTAAATTAATAATATTTATTAATTGAGTCCAAATATTCGTTGACATCAAATTGTATTTAATTTAATTTTAAACAGATAATTTTGTTAATTGGATTCAAATATTTATTTGAATTTCTGACAAAAAAAATATTTATTTGAATTTTTTCGACTCGAACCAAACCGACCCGAGTACAGTTGCGGGCAATGTCGGCTCGTTCGAATTTGAGCCATGAATATTCTCTCCATAACATAAACGCAAACAATCAACAGGCACCACGTATAAGTCTGGATAAACCCAAAGTACCATTCATTAGTTAAATCATTAGGGACGTTGCAAATGTGGGGTACAACGATCAATATTAAAACCAAATCTTTCTTTCCAGACTTAACAAAAATCTTTGTGTTTTAAAGTGAAAGATCTAGCGGTTACAACGAAACGGAGTTGCAAGTGAGAATGCTATCTTGAACTTTCTAGCCAGATACCTCATTTAACTTTAGCCCCCACAAGTATAACGCATACACATGATCAACTAATGAAACGCGTTTTGATTTTTTCCCAACAGCCAACACGGACTTCAAAGGCAAAATAGTATTCTCAACTCACCAGGGCCTCAGGCCAGTATAAATACATGTGCTACATGTTCGTTTATTTGCAACCATAACATTTTATACTTGATCATTTTGAAAGAGTGTATAAAACTGGCGAAGCCTAATGAGGAGCTACAAGTCACCTCCCCTGCATTGTCTCGGTGTCCTGCAGCACCCGAAGCAACGATAAATTCTCCGATGATCCGTTGTACTGGAGTCACTTGCAACCGTTGTAGCAGCACAATGCGCGATTATATTGATAACATAATCGACAAAAGTTCAAAATATTTGATGGTTTCGCTGTCTAAAGTACACGAGTTTGCAAGGCTGTCAGCTGAAAACCGCGATTTTGTAGCAAATTATAAGGGATTTGTTGCAGCGATTGTGGAGATTTTGAGCAATGCTTCTGAAGTTGAAGTTATCGGATTGGTAATGGAGGTTTTAAATTTGTTGATATTGGAAGATAGTAGAATTAAAGAACAGTTGCATGATTTGTTCTTCAGAAACAACAAAGATTGTTTGTCTCTGTTTATTTTACTGCTCGAAAAAGGTAACTTGAAATCGAAGATTAATTCAGCGAGACTTCTGGAGTCAATTGCATCTACTATGAATTCTCAAACAACAATGTTTGAGAATCAGGCTTTATTGACAGGATTGTACAAGTTAGTGAGTTCGGAAACTAACCAGACAGCTCGTGCTGCTGGTTTGTCGTCGTTGATAGCTGTTTCACAATCAAGAAACGTAAAAAGTAAGCTCGTCCGTCTCGGGATCGTTCGTACTGGAGGAAAAATTATCTCCGATACAGAAACAGAAGTTCTCGTTATCGAGAAAGTGATGAAGGTTTTAGAAATCGTGTCTAGATGTCCAGAAGGACGAACAGCAATATGCATAGATGAGAGATGCTTGAAGGCAATAGTAACGAGGCTAATGAATGTATCAGTAACAGCCACGGAGCATGGCATTGGAGTCTTGTGGAGCTTGTGTTATCTATCCGGTGACAGGATGGCCAAGGAGGCAGTGTCGAAGAGTAATGGAATGAGGAAGGTTGTGTTGGTGATGCAGAGCAAGTACTCGGGGAGTGTGAGACAAATGTGTGGAGATCTAGTGAAGGTGTTTCAAGTTAACTCAAATTCATGGTTAACCAGTTATGAAACCAGGACAACTCGCGTGCGTTGATAACTCTGCTGATTTGTCCTTAATTTGTTATCGTGTTACTTCTCATTAGCTATTTTTGCTGTATATAAATTGTTCATAGTAATATAAGCGCCATACGAGATTTGTCATTCCCAGAAATTCTCTTTTATGCACTATTGATAAACCAAATCAAACGAAACAGTACTTCCGGCTAAGAAGTAAGATTCATAAAAGATAATCAGTAGAGGGTGAAACACGTACTTGTCTCGCTCAAAAAATAAGGTTTGCAGAAGGTGACACTGACACACTTGTGTGTCCTACTTAAAAGCGAAATCCAGAAAGGGGAGATGTACACAAATTAATCTCTGCTTCAAGGTACATAGAAGTAAGAAAGGTTTCTGTGAACACTCAAAACTTCTTTTTTACAGCTATCTAGTAAAAAACCCGAGGAGGTATTACTAGGACAAACAGAAGAATATGCAGGCTATATGGACAAAACACACACTTGTGCTTATCATCCAGCAGAACCCAGAGTAATCAGCAAGCACCAACCAGTTGTATATATCAATATATGGAAAACAAACCGCTTGCATTGATATTTCAAATTCCAGAATGATCTTACTAGTGCTTAAGATATAGAATGCAGTTTATCTATTGGCAAGATATCAGCCAAAAATGGCTAGAATGATAGTCATTGCAGTGCCTAATATTAGGATTGAGGATAAGTAAGCAGTAAACTGTTTTGACACGGTCAGGAATCAACATAACCATTATTTATCATTTGGAGTTCTGCTGGTAGGTAAACCAGATCATTTCTAAAAGCAGCTCATTGAGGTAATTTACAAAGGTCAGCATTCACAGTTGGCTTAATACAGTACAAAGAGGGGAGAATGAACAAGCCTGTTCAGCAGCTTAATACAATTGTTTTGAGTGCACGTGCAATTTGAATCAGTGAATCTTTCTATAACTAGTTCTTACTTAAATGAGTCCCGGGGGTTGACCATGGTGTGCCATCCACCCCTTCATTAGATTGTACCATATCTTCAGAATTCTCACTCAATGCCCGGATCCTCACAGTTGGCTTATGAGCAGGCAGTTTACGCAATGGTGCCTCCCCTTTTAGCATTCGTGCTACTTCCATCATTGAAGGCCGCCTCTCATGATTCGGATGCACACAAGACAGCCCAACCAAGAAGATTCTTTCCATCTCCACCCTATTAAAGTTCCCCATCAGTGTAGGATCAGCAGCAGCCATTAAATTCCTTTTTTCCCACACATCCCACATCCAATCAGTCAATACAGTCCCATCATCATTTACAGGCCTCCTCCCTGTTGCTATTGTTGGAAAATGTGGGTTTTAGCCCCACATTGTCAAGTCAATTTTGAGCCGTACTTGAGTGGTTAAATGTTGCGTGCGCGCAACGAGTAACGCTTGGAGTATGTTCTCCTTTGTGAGA
>PHNY01014129.1:17090-28785 GCA_003724115.2 Anethum foeniculum
GTCATTATATATTTTTAAACATCTATTATATGTAATAAATATCATTTCAATACTGAATAAACTCGTATTATAAATTTTATTCATTTTTTCGTATAAGTGAAGTATATACCTGGGCCACCTTTTAAGCCTATTCATTTTAATGACGCTTTGTATTACGCGAGGAAATGTGATGCGTGCCAATGTCATGGCCCAGTCATACACCAACCGTCCAATTATCTGTGCATCTCAGTACCATCGTGGCCGTTCATGAAATGGGGCATGGATATTGTAGGAAAAATGCCTCCCGCGCCAGGACAAAAAGACTTCATGTTAGCAATGACGGACTACTTTTCCAAGTGGACTGAAGCTGAAGCCTTTAAGCAAGTTACATCAAAAGAGGTGATCTCATTTATTCAGAAGAACATCTTGTGCAAATTTGGAGTACCGTCTGAAATAATATGTGACAACGGGTCGCAGTTCATCAGCGACAAGACGGAAATATTCTGTAAAAGATGGAACATCAATTTGATCAAATCTACACCTAGATACCCTCAAGCTAACGGCCAATCCGAATCCAGCAACAAAGATATTATCAATAACCTCAAGAAAAGGCTGACAACATGTAAAGAAAAGTGGGCGGAACAACTCCCTTGGGTTTTATGGTCTGAGAGGACAACACCCAAGGTGGCCACAGGGCAGACTCCATACAGCCTAGTGTACGGGACGGAAGCTGTACTACCAGTAGAAGTTATAGTGCTGTCAGCCAAGTATGGGTGAATGACAGTTGAGGACAACAATTCTGAGTTGACACATGACCTGGACACTGTAGACGAGTTGCGTGATATGGCCAAAATACGAATGGCCTCATATCAACAAAGGATTGCTAAACAATACAACAAACATGTCCACATCAGGATATTCAATGTGGGCAATCTCGTGCTAAGAAAAACCTTTCAGAATACTATGGATGCAACGGCGGGAAAATTTGCTGACAACTGGGAAGGCCCTTACCTCATAGACGCGATAGTCAGATATGGAGCATACCAATTGACCACTCTAAGTGGCGTCCAAATTCCTAAGAGCTGGAATGCCCTCCATTTGAAGAAATATCACATGTAATGTCAACTCTAATTTTCAGTTTTTCCTAGACGTTCGACAAATAAGTCATTAGGACATAGGTTTAGCAATAGTAGAGTAGTAGATGCTATTTACTTGAATGCAATTTGTTTACATAGTTCTATGTTATGAAGTCAATAAAATGCATGTGATGTTTCCTTCATGAAATGATTGACATGTTCCATTTCCTTTAATTGAAATATTTCCATCGTGTGATGTTTCTTTATTGTCGACTTGTGATTTTTCGATATAATTCATTCTCTTAGACATGTTAATTATATTCTAGATTATCTCTTTACTCGTTACTACAAAAGTATGCGATAATCTTATTACGACATGTTGTCAGTTTCGTCAAGTTTGCATTGCAAATTAGTCGATCAAATTACTTTAATATATAACTTGGACAATTATTGTAAAGTACTCATATACCATGTTCTCATTAACACTGGGTTGATCACCAATCAACGATATATTACGATGTGATTGTCATCAATTGACATACAAATTCGAGACAAATATTACAATGAATAACCTATCAATCAATCAACGGACATGCGAATTGTCAAACCAACACGACATAAACGTTAATGGCATGGTGTAATGACAAAATAGTTACGTTAACGTTTCGACAATACATCAATCATGCCACAATAAAGTTACGCTCGGACTGAGACGAACACATGAATTGAATAAGTTGTTATTTACGAACCACTATTGATGCCAACTATGCGCACGACAGACAATATCCTCATGAGACATATGGAGAAAACAAGAAATCACGACAACCAACAGGTATTTGAACACACGCAATACCATTTATAAGGAAAAGGTCCCCCACTCGTAGAGTGAAACAGGGACTCAACATGACTCAACATGTCTTATCAAAACCAACAAGGAAACAATCTAAACAACCAATAAGCAAAACAGTCTGATAAAATGAAATACTTAAACCAACAAAAAAAACAACGCTAATTAGCTCAGACATCATCATCCTCGGCGTTTTTCACATCACCCTTGTTGCTTTGAGCAATGAACAGGGGAAATGCGTCGTCTGGATAAGCTTCATTGTATATATGAATGGTCTCATTCACATCCCAAGATGACCATTCACCACGCTGATATTCAAGCATCATGTCGACCCTGGTCCGCATAGCATGTTGAGTAATGACCTTTTGAGCCTCTTCATGCATTTTCTGCTCCAAGGATTGAACTTTAAGCGCGAAATCATCCAACTCCCTTTGTACATCCTGACTAGTCTTGAGGTTCTTAACAGCAAGGTCTTGAGCAACACGGAGTTTCTGAGCGCAACCGCTGTGAATAGCTTCCAACGTCTTTAGCTTTTTTGTTTCTTCTTCAAGCGAATCGCGAGCCATCAAATTTGATTGCAAAGCCTGTTCAGAAACAAAGTAAAAGCAAGTGAGATAGAAGTAAGGGAAAATATATGAACGTGAAAGGAAAGTCAGAAATGCTTACGTGAAAAGTATACCCAGCTGCATCATCCAACACTGTACCGACGTCTTTGGAGGACATGATGTCGATAGATTGTGGAAGCAAGAGGTCTCCCAACAAATGAGCAAATTTAGATGGTTTGGCACCAACATTATACCCATAAATGATTAAAGGGGCCAGGGATTCAGACTTGGTTTGACTACTTGGGATATCATGTTTCACTCTCTTGAGGTCGGGGCTAAAATCTGAGCTAATTAACATGGGGGTCTTAGAAGATTCAGTTTCGGTGGATCTCTCATCTCGAGCTCTCTTAGCAAACAACTCTTTGCTAGAAATTGCAAGGGGCTTAATAGTGGGGGTTTGAATTCTACAACCAAATAAAAAGGTTTGACCGTGACTAAAAATACAATGGAGAGGCAAAAAGTATAAAGGAGATAAATTAAAGAGGAAAATAGATATCTTGTACCTTTTACATAAATTCGGCTGGAGCTCATTTCGATTTCTTTCTCGATTTTCGGACTCTCAAGAGATTCTGATGATAAGCTTTGGATGGACTGGGACTTCATTGGAGGATTGATAACAACCTTTCTTCTAGTCCTATTGGCAGCCGACCTTGGCACAATCTTCTCTTCAACGACACCGTCATGTTTGACAATAGCCTTGTTTATTTTGTTTACAAAGTCGTCAACATCAATAGTGCTAGAGTTCCTTATGGGGCGATTCAGACAATTCGGCCACAGTCTCTCTTCGACTGGTAAGCTGAGTATTTTGTCTACAATACTCTTTGTAGTAGCATTGCCCTCATCAAAATCAAAATCAGGGTCTAGAATGGAATGCGGCAAAATATACAATGTAATACGAATGTCAGTTGTAAATACAAAGGACATATGCTTGAAACGAACGTGAGACTGAGTCTTAATACATAACGAACAGAGTTATTAGAGGGAATGTAAATTCGTCAAACAGTTGTATGCATATGGATTGCAAGCTGGGTTTGCAAAAATAGATCAAATCGATATACGACATGCAAAGAGAATTTGACAACTAACCTTCGGGATTCCATCATTCGATCAAATAGGAACCGTCTTCTTCCATAGAAGTTTTGTCAACAAAAAAGTAATCTAGTTTCCATTTCCTATCATTCACGACGTCGTTCTTAAGAATCAACGGCTCATCTTTCTTCTTATTCACGAATCCAAATCTGCATCCGCTAAACTTCTTGAGAGAGTAACAACACTTGACAACCTCAACATCAATCTTGAAGTGGTGTTTGGCTTCGATAGCATCTAGGCAAGCCAATGTCCTCCAAGCGAAGGGAATAAGTTGTCCAGGGGCAACATGCAGAGTTGAAAGGACACCTTTTACTAAATCAGAAAATGGAAAAGTCATGCCGATATCAAAAGGGTAGTAATAAAAGCATACCCAATTCTTGCGATACGAATCTGCTCGATCGGAAGGATCAGGAAGCATGGCGTGAATGGAACCTCCGAAGAGTAGTTTGGCCTCTTCAAACTTTTCTTCCTTCATTGAAGAAACATTGTTATCACGTGCATCAAGGAGATTAGTAGCAACCCATTTGGGCATTTCATCTAGGGTTTCCATGAGGTCGACGTTTCGGGAAGAAGAGGTTTTTGAATTTTTCTTTACCATTGTTAGAGGTGCTTGAAAGTTTAAGTAAACAATATGGAAGTGAAAAGGGCTGATCAGGGTTTCGATATATAAAGAAGGATAGGAAGTGGTGTAGTCAACACAGGGAAGTGTGTAGTTTTTGATAAGGGAAAATGATGATAAACTCTGCAGTTATCGATGCAATGCTTGATTTTATCAAGTTAAATATCTTTGATTGATTATAACACGTCAAAGATAATTAATTGACAAAATCAGGGACTATTGTTATACCCCATTTTTATATGGCTGATGACAGGAACTGCAGTGGACACGACGGGAAGTTGACGAGTGTAAGATGGACGGGAACTGATGATGACAGACGGGTAAAAGCAGCTGAATTGGTCCAAATAGAGGCCTGAAAAATAGCTAACAGTTGCAAGTTGTATAACGTGGTTGAGGAAAAAAAAAGGAGAGGGGATAGGAGATTTTAAAAATTAGCATGGCATAGATAAGGAAGAAGGAGGAGTATAAATAGGATAGTTTTTATCATGTAAATACACGATTTCAACATATACATTTCATGTAACAATCAAAATATCAAGTGATAGTGGATACATTTGGCTGAGACAAACACCCACCAGCGGTTTTTACCCTATTCGGGGTTTTCCGCGTCAACAATCATCTGTTCATTTATTTATCTTTTAAAGTCTTCTACTTGTTTTCCGTTAGTGATATTCAACCTAGTCTGAGTAAAATCTTAGTAATTAACCCTACAAAAATTAGTAAAAACAACATCCACATTATTCTCTAACAAATTCTATGTCCCTGCATTTCTCTATTGTTTTTTCATATTATGGGTTATATCCATTTTCATAAAGATATCCCACCGGTGATGTACTTGAAAATGAGGGAGGATGAAGATGAAGATGTTGACAATCAAACTGATTAAAGAGAATTATTACAGACATAGGGTGGTGGAATGGCGAAGACATCTAAATTTTCCATAATTTTGCTTCTTGTTTATATGGATAGGATGTATAGATTGTTTATATATAGATTGTTTCGAGGCTTTTGAGTAATAAAGTAATAATCACTCCTAGTATTTCTCAGATAGAGTTTGTATTAAACAAGATCATGTGACGTAACTTGCTTCTCATTTATATCCGAATCAATTATCTATTACCTATACTAAACTATAATAATCGAAATAGGGTATAATTTGTAATTTGGTTAACCCCTCATTTTGATTTTTGGTTATCTTTTTCAATCACAACCGTCAGATTTTCTTAATCAAATAATAATAACCGTTAGATCTAGATACTAAAAGAATACACTTTTCAAGTTCTAAGGTTCGAACTCCGCCAACAACAAACATAAATATCATTAAATAGTCTATATACTAAAAGAATACACTTTTCAAGTTTTCAGGTTCGAACCTCGTCAACAACAAACATTTATATCAATAGGAGTATTATTTATCTCAGATTCAAATCCCACCAACAATAAATATTTATATTATTATTAATAAAAATATAAATAAAGTTAATGGTTCAAATTTCATCGATCATATATATTTTATGCTATTTAATCTTAACTGTAAATCATACACATTCAAATTAAGATTATAATTTTATGATTGTTAATTGTAGTATTTATTTATTTACATTAGAATTTCATAAATTATATATAAAATAAATGAAATTATATAAATACTAACGACAACCCGTGCATCCCGTGCATCGTACGGACGTAAGCTAGTAATTTTTAATTTACAATCATCAAGTCAGCCAAACAATCTTATACATGACCTAAAAAGAAACTATATATGGTCGGTCTGACCTCGCATTGGCCAGTTTCATTACATCATCTACGACGTCAGTAGAGGCACGCTGGCTCGAGTAATCCAAAATCAAACCACCGTTTACGTATGAGCACTTCCACATGATTCTTTTTACACATGAATTTACATAATTGAAGTTCCATTTAGGATTGAAACGAATAAATATAGGTTGGTATACCTGCATCTGCAAATATAATTTAACATATAATAAATAATTAGTCTTCTTAACGAGGGAATATGAATGTAAATTAATGACCGACAGAGGAGAATAAACAAACTGTAACAAAAAAAAAACTCCTCATCAGAAACATCTAATCAGCGGTTATGTCGCGCTCTATCAATGGCTGCAAGCGGTCGGAGGAGACCAGCTAGGTTATGCCAAGGAATGTACTATATGACTCCACATAAAATTAAGACTACTGAGAATCTTATCAAATCTGAATATTACTCTTAATTTTAAAGACATTTTTGTCACAATTAGAAAATTATACTTCAATTTAATTTTTCAATATATAATATATATAATACATGTCTATTTTGAATAAAAAATTGTCTCAAATTACTTATCTATCTCATTTCCAAAAAAATTTAAAGATAATTATCCAAAAGTACTACCCATATAATTATTATTTTCAAAATTTAAGTTTATTTAACTTAACTATATTATCATATTTCAATGCATTAAATAAAGGTATTTGAAGGTGAAAAATCTTATCCAACTAGCTTTTTTAATAAATTGGTACTCATACTTTCTAAATCCAAATAATCGAGATACATGTATGAGACCCGACAAAATGGGTATGGATCCGAAGAACCGAATCGAAATTCATGAAACCGAGATCCGATCTGAGATCCCAATCATATTATCCGATAATGATCCAAAAACCAATTTAAACCGATTCAAAAATTATTCGAACTGAAAATTTAATCGAAAATGATCTGAAATACTAGATCCAATTATAACTAGGAACCGATCAGAATCGAATAATATAATATCCGAACCGGATATGGCCGAAGTATGCGATCCGATATAATCCGGATAAAAAAAATAATAGAATTGAGTTTAATTTTATTATTATAGTTTAACGGTTCATCACTTATTGTCCAAATACATTAACTCTTAATAAATTCCCTATTTATAAGCAAAATCCATACTTATAACAATTTTATGTTTATGATAACACAATAATTTAATCTTAAGTTTTGAAAAAGTACGTTATATTATATTAAAAATACTATATTTAATAAAAAGAAATTTTTTTCAGTCTCACAAATTGAAAAATTGAATACGTTATAATCCGAAAATATTCGAATTGAATTTTGTCCGAGCTTAATCTGAAGTTCATCTGATTTGAATCCAAATAGACCCGAACGGAATCACATCCGATCCGATCCGAACTGTCTCCAAATATATCATAATCCGAAAGTGAATCAAATCCGAAATTGATCCGATTATCCGAATCTCTACACAAAATTGTAACTTTGATGAAAATTAGACGATTTTCCAATTCTGTGCAAAAGTGGAGACAAGATGAGAATCAAAATTGGAAGCCTAATTAAATTGTTAATTAGATCAATAGTATTCAGAAAATTAGTGATTGTCTGATATTTAAATCTTATTATAGTATTTAGTGAATTTAGATGATACCGCTCAGGAATAAGTATAAATTGGTAAAAGTTTAATTTATTGTTCATGTTTCAAAGAAAAAATACAAAATCACAGTAAAGTCTGAATACATTGTGGATGAACAACAAGTTTTGATATAATAAATTAAAAGGACGACAACAAGTTTCATGTGAAACAACAAAGTTAGGAAGCATATAGTAACTTTGACGCTCAAAGTCTATTGACATAGTTTTTTATATTATATTTCATGAAATTTGTCCGAATGTTTGGCAATATGGTTGATAGTATTTTTTCGGAATTTTGAAACCGTATTGGCACGATAACAAACTTGACATAACTAAAAATTCATACAAATGAAGCATTTGACATTAACTTCCTAATCAGATGGTGACAACTATTTTTGCAATAAGTGCTGAGATCGTAAGAGTATCTTATACATCTCAAGATTACAACATTGCATTGAGAGAAGATAAAATTTATCAATCCTAGACACAAGTGTAAAATCTTTATCAGTCAGATTATTGTATGAACTACCAATAGAATATATCTAGGATATATTTTATATATATTTTTCCATCCTTTTGTTTAGATACATTGTAGAAAAATTTACATTTGATAAGGATTGCTAAAATTATTGTCATGGCAATATATAAGCGGAGCATTTTATTAAGCTTTTTAAAATTCAATTTCTAATATCTCTCGATAAAAAATTCTAAGCTCAAAACTTATTTCAGGTTGTTGTGGTAAAATAAAAATTATTTATTTTATGAACTCGTATATTTTTCTTGCTATTATTTCTTTTACAATTTTTATAAACTGTTAAGTTTGAATCTTTTGTAAATTGTGTTATTAAGTTAAAAATATTTAAAATTAGTAGTATTGCATTTAATCCTCCTTCCGCAATAATCATGGTACAACCCAATTTTTATCGTGTTCACACCCCTAGTAATTGTGAGGTCTGGTAAAAGATAACAAGAGACTAATAACACTATTATAAGAGGATCTATCCCCTCAAAAAACTATGTAACAGGGCTTATGTCTTTAAAGTTGAATTCAAGGAGAACTTCGTAATTATCTTATCATGGTATCATGAACAAAGTTTATTAAGTGTGAGAGAGAAAAAAAATAAATTACGAGAGATCCTGGGTGTGAGAAAAAAAAATACGAGAGTTTGTGGAGAAAACATGCGATAGTTTGTGGATATGAAAAAAGAAATTCTACTAGAATTCGTGGAAGTAAGTATCTAAAATCTTATGAGAGTTCGTTGATACAAAAAAAATATCCATAGAAATATTAGATGCGAAATAAAAAAAATTAAGAACGAAATTGACGACATGACAAATCACAAAAACACTGATACCAAATTTTTGGAAGAGACTGTCCCAGAACAATAGTTACAAAACAAAGAATTTTAAGAATAATCGTGACATAGACAATAATAGTGGTAAAGATGACAGATATAGTGATAAAGACAAAGATGATGAAGACGAGGATGAAGAGCTCATCATAACGAGAAAGCTACTTCAAGTGAATAATTATGTTCAAAGCAGATGATTCCTTTTTTTTTTTTTTTGGCAAAATCTCGATTTTGTGTATTGCGAGTTTAAGAATAATTTGATGATGGATGTTAACAGTTATTCTAATACTTTATTATAGCAAAAACATGAGATTTATCTTTATTATTATTATTAGAAAATTAAGTAAAGTTATACTAATTTCTGTTATTATTGATTAGTAATTGATTATATAAACAAACAATTGTATATTTTAATAGAGTTAAAGTTTATGCCTATAAAATTGAATAAAATGAGGATTTTGTGATGGAAAATACTTCATGAACAAAATTGGATACAAAATTCTTCGCCAAATGACATGTGTTAAGTTTGATTGGAATGCGACCCTTAATCACATAAATAATACCAATTCAAACATCCTAACTCATTTGTTATATCATGTAAAAATTTATACCCGATTTTATACAACACTACTCTTTTATAATTACCTTAAACCCTTGCACCAGCTATAAATACCTTAAACCCTTGCACCAGCCGTTTGTCTCGAGTCTATGCATGACTTCAAGATTATGTCAACTTGTCTGTCTAAGAGCAACTTCAATAGCTTAGCTATTTGGAGTTTCAAACTAAAATGTAAGTAATATGTGAAAAAAAATCATTCCAACAATATCTTAGTGATTCGTTAAATCACTGAGATGATCTTCCCCGTCTTTATCTTTAGCTAACCTATTTCTCTTCTAACTCTTATTTTATAATAAATACTACTCCCTCAGTTTCAAAATACATGTCCACTTTTAAAAAATTACGCATATTAAGAAAAAGTGAATGTTTGGAAGAATAAGATGTATTAATTGCATTAAATGACTCTAATATGTGCAATATAGTTGATCTTGAAAATATAAATTTGAGATTCATGGAGTATAGTTAATTTTGGAAATGTAAATTTACATTGAAAGTTGAAGTGGACAACTAATTTGAAATAAATTTTTTCTTCTAAAGTGGACATGTATTGTGAAACGGAGGGAGTATAAACAAACAAATTCTCTCTCTTCACTTTTTGTAATAGTGATAACTTTTAATAATAAAATTTTACATAAGAAATGATATAATGAATGTTGTTGAAAATGATAATAGCTGTTGATGTCTTAAGTTACTAGGATTCAATATTTTATATTAAATTCAGTAATCTAACAAAGATGCTGTTGGAGTTGGTCTAATTAAGGATTTCATAATCATCAGTTCATTATATGTTACTCCCTCCATCTCATATTATGTGTCCTGTATTTAGGAGTGAGCATTTTCCGGTTCAGAACCGAGAACCGAACCGAACCGAACCGAAATTTCGGTTTCGGTTCCGGTCTTACATATTTCGGGTCCGGTTCGGTTCTCATTTTTCTGAAATTTCGGTTCTCGGTTCGGTTCCGGTTCNTCATTTATCTTATCATATACGATACTTCAATTATATACTTTTTTATTAATTTGAAAGGTATGAACGAAAAGTGATCAATCTCTAATAATTAATCTTTTTTTAACTAAGTTACACTAATAAATAATCAAATTTTTGGAGCAAAAGATAACATAAAAATAAATATATTTAAAATAAAATAAAAATTCTGTTCTTTCGGTTCAGAACCGAACCGAACCAAAATTTACGGTTCGGTTCCGGTTCGGTTCTTCAATATAAACGGTTCGGTTCTTAAAATTTTACTATTTTGGTTCTCGGTTCTTTCGGTTCGGTTCTGACCCGTTGCTCACTCCTACCTGTATTGACTAGTCAATGGTCAAATTGTTTAAATTTTGACCGCATATTACCGTTAATATATAATTAAATAACTTTTAAAACTTATATCATTAGAAAATATATAAAATCTTCTTTAAAATGTATTTTTCAAATTTTTATAATAATACATAAATTTATCTTAATTATCAGTCAAAGTTGAGTCAATTTGACTACTTGATAGTCAAAATAGGACAGATAATATGAGATGGAGGGAGTATTTTGTACTCGCTCACATTATTATAGTTATATGAAACACATGGAACGGCGGTACGAGGCGTGGCTTAATTAAAAGGTAGTGTGAGGTGTGGCTAGGCAGTTTTACCCGACCCGACGGATACCCGATCTGTTCCGACCCGATTGGATCTACCCGAACCCGATTTTTTAGATCTGGATCCGGGTCTGGATCTTATTTTTGGACCCGAAAAAATTCGGATCTGGATCTGGATCCTAGGTGTCCCGACCCGAGACCCGACCCGAAATCCGAGACCCGATCCAAACCCGATCCGGACCCAAGACCCGTTAAAAACCCGATATATATATATATATGTATGTATGTGTTAAAATATTATGAATTATTTAGGCATGTATATTAACATTTTACTTAATTTTATATCCGTTATATAGAATTTACATTCATTTCATGAATATTGCATTTTTTAAAAATTCTTGTGCATTGAATAATCAAAATATAATAAAAGATAAGTTGAATGATTGTAAACAATTAAACTAACACGTTTTAAGTGTTTATTGTACGAAATAATACATATGAAGTCCTTTTTTTA